>JBAJNP010008136.1:0-20899 GCA_036877545.1 Yasuhikotakia modesta | reverse complement strand
CATAAAATTCACATTCAAATAACAATGTTTCCATGACCTCACGTTTACTGAGTCTGATTGCAGATTATCTAACCTGATCAGATTAGTTCATACTTTCATAATCTGATGTTTTCCTAAGGATAGCAGAATATTCAATGAGAAGAATATGTAAAACTGAATTTGATTTTTTCCATCCAGAATTGAGTGAGTCGGGAAATGTTGGCATTGGATAACATAACATTTATGCCTTTTACAGATGCTTTCATCTAAAGCAACATACAGTGCATTTGGGGAATACATTTGTATCAGTTCATAAGGGAATCAAACCTATGACCTTGATGTTGTTAGCGCCATGCTGAAGCAATTGAACTACAGCAACAAGATTTATTCTATAATGGAACCAGGTGGCTGAAAGGAAGTAGCTGAAAAGTAAGAAGGATTTATAACATCAGTCAAAAACAGTTGCTTCAGACGCAGATTACTTGGACCAGTGCATTTTTGCACTGACGGTATTGTGCATAATAAGGCCAAAAACATTAACTTTTAGTTAATGTATAGAAGAATTGTTTTAATATTGAACAAATCAGGACCTTCTTTCTTAATTTCTTAAAAGTAACCTGTGTGTGTGTATTATCTGAGAGATGACCAAAACTATGACTGAAAGACATACTGACATACATACATCTGTGTTTAATGCATTTTGTATTTTATTTTTACCCTTAAATTTGTATATATTTATTTTATACTATATACCTTCTATTATACATTTTTAGAGAAAAACAAAGCAGTTTTCATTCTTTTATCAATGTTGTTTAATCTTGTGTAGGGTTTGATTTGTCTTCACAAACAGAGATAAGAAAATGGTGACTTCCCAAAACAGACAAAGAAAATGGTGACTTCCCAAAACAAACATTGTAACAAAAACTAAGATCATTTAATAAACTGTGTTCATTTGAATCCATCATCACTTCATCTCCTGCATCCTGTTATTCATCCCCATATCCTGAGACTTGAGCTTAAGTGTTTAACTCTCAACAGTTGATCTTTTACTAATGGTCAAAATAAATTCTCTAAAGAAGAAGATTCTAGTGCTCAGCTCAAACTGGACCTGAAACTGGATGTTTGGATCAATCTTATACAATATAATGTAAATACAAACAGCATTTGGTATTAAAAGTTTTGGCAAATATGAGCCCCACATGTTTGTATATGACATGAAAATGTACTGCAGTACTGCAGTACATTTTGTTCATCTTACCCAGTTCAGAGTTCACATGCTCATTTCATGTCTTAATGGCTTGACATGAAAAGGAACAGACCTTTCTCTAACATTACCTCAATACCTGGAGCAGCGTGTGCCATTCAGCACATGTCCAACCTGGAAAACCCTCCGGCTCTGGTCTAAACTTCCTGTTCTAGCTCTGCATCCATCTGGAAAACTAGTCTGGCTCATAAATCAGTGGATCCAGTGAGATACACTATCATGGGCTTGCAACAGGACCCGCCACAAAAATGGGGGTCTTTCAAGAAAAAGAGAAAAGGTAAGACAGCAACATATAGAATTGGCCGCACAAATACAGATGTTTCTAGAAGCAAGAGCTCCTTTCCCAGCAACCGTGCTGCCATCTGCTGAATCATTCAGTTAATCTTTCTCTGTGTACCTCTGCACACCATGTGCTTAACTGAGATAACCAGTGGCATGTTGTGTGTAATGAATAAAAGTGAAATTAGGTAGAACATTAGATTCTGTACAATGACTGGAAATCAGTTGATGGATTGTTTGAACTGTAAGTGCCTTAAAATGTTTTGAAGTAATAGTTAAATAAATAGTTCAACCAAAAATGAAATTTCTTATACTTACCCTCACAATCAGAGTTATATTATTTAACTGTAATTGTGTTTTACTTGTGTGAAGAAAGAAAGTTCAACCCATAGGATGGTAAGAGGGTGAGTAAAGTATGTTAAAAAAATCAATTTTGGGGACACCATTACTTTAATGATAGATTGGTATTTTTGGGTATCATCAAATCTAGAAAATAACGAAACTGATTACAGAATATAGGTATGTATGTACAATACAGGTTATGTATGTAATGAACAAATCACAAACAAATCAGGATCTTCAAAGTAGCCACTCCATGTAAAATACAGCTTACATTGGTGTTACAAACCTAGCATTTACATCAGGAGGTTTGTACTATGGGATTTTTTGTCATGCCCAAACTTTTGAGGTGTAGTTCATATTCTTGCACACAGTCATGTTTTGTGTTCCTTCATTTAAATGTCTTCTGCTCTGAAATCTCTGTTTTGATGACATGCGATTAATGCATTAAAGATGAAGGGAGTAAAAGTCGTGTACACTAACTATCTCCTGACAACTTTTACATGTCCTGTTTAGGCCTCATGTTTATTGGCTTGTCAATTTGAACGACTGCAACAACATCACAGAACAGTGTTAAATTTCAAAGACATGGCGACATGCAGTCTGCTCATGTGTGAGTCCCTCTGAAGTCTGTCACGAGTATCACATATAAACAATGCTGGATAAATATAGAAGCAGCAGCATTAGGTATTACATGGAAAAGCAGATGATCAGATCACAAAACACTGTGGACTACAGAACTCTGCACAGACATTAATCTAAAGCAAAGTTATGGAGGACAATGTTAAAATTACAATGATTGTTGTTACATTTGTTTACAAAACAGGATGTGATTATAATGCCCATAACTCTAGTTTTTATCACCGACACCAACAGCTTGAATGCAAATATTACTGTAAATACTCCTTGATAATTTTCCTTGACCCAGCAGGGGGCATTATCACTAAGCTAGAAGACTGTGGCCTGAGTACAAACACAAAGACCAAAAGTATATATATATACTGTATAAAAGTAGGGCTGCAATCATTGGTCTATGTGGCCTTCCACACAGCTTTTATAAGACAGTTCAGTGACCTCTGGAGCCGAACTGTTAATAGGATGGTGACCCACTGGCAGCACAAATCAAGAGATGTCCTTGAGGAGTCCTATGGCTGACTCTGGGAGAGGAAGCATTTAAATAAGCTCTAGATCATGGCCAGTGACCCATTGCCTTTAAAGGCTCTGAATGACTGCACACTTGCTGTGTGTTTGAATTCAGCCACAGGTCAAATAAACCAGAATAAATGCATGTGTAAATTATACTCCTGTCATTCAAGCATTCAAAACATACATTCAATAATGTAAATGTATACAGATTTACAGTAGTTAGTAGTTATTTTATCATGTATAATGATGTATACAAATATAAACACAATGACGTGCCACTATCCATTTATATCCATCCAAATTTACCTTATCCCTGCAAATTTAAAACATTTATTAAACTAGATTTTTACAGATAAAATATAATTGGTTTCCACACAGTTGCTAAGGTGCTTGTTGTGTCATGACTGAAGTCAGAAGAACCCATCTATGTTTTTTCTGCTGTTTTGGCCATTATGCATCTGGGCAAGTCTATAGTGCCATTTTTAAATTGTTTTGTTGTTCACCTTAAAAATTGTGTTTTTAATTGTATAGAATGTAATGAAACAGCTCATAATTGGAGCTGCCATTTATTTCCAGAGCACAAACAGTTCCAGACTACATCCTAAATTTAATGTTTAGGGATTAGAGGTGGGTAAAAATCACATGTAATCCCTGCAAATAATCACTGATTACAGAAGTGAAGCTATGAGTTACTATGTTACTATGAGTTTCTATGAGGCCCTGCCTGTCATGATTTATGGATCCAGCTGTGGAACAGACACACCTGTCCACTCCTCCATCACAGGAGCCTCCTGCAATCTGACACGGCCTGCTAACCTGAGCAAGAATTTCACCCTGAGTGACCTTTCAATGACAGACCCCTGCAGTGTGGCTTTTACCCTCTACCTACAGTATTACGTCTTAACCCAGTTTGAGTGACACAAACTCTGACCTTCACCTCTGACCTTTTAAAGGCCATGTAACACTTTCCGGAAATAATACAGTACAGTTAAGTCCAAAAGTCTGAGACTATTATACTAGGAGATTTTTTTAACTATAACTAGGGGTTTGTTTTTAACTTGGAAACTTTGTTTACTTGTACAAAGAAAAGATAATTGTTGAAGTGTAAAATATAGATTCTGTCCTATTTCAGATCAAATGTCAATATGAATCTACAAGCAATGTAATAAAATAAAAGGGGCACTTTACAAATGCGAAGCATTTTTTAAATATAGTCAACGTTTCACTCAAATTACAATGCTGACAATTTGTAACCAAAAGGTTAATATTACATTAGGCACTACATACAAATGACATAATTCACAACGGAAGTTTTCACTAGTGGTCTCAGACCTTTGGACCCTACTGTGTACAATATGTGTGCTAACAAAACAATGCATTATACATGCTCTCATATAGTGTAATATTCTCATACACATAAATTTTCGGTTGTAGACAATCGAGAATGTTATATATATCCACAGTGTACGACCAACAGAGCTGCCAAAGGAAACAAACACAATATCCAGGCTAACTGGTGGAAGATGGAGGCCTCTCTGTTCAACACTATTACATCATTGCCTGGATGACAGGTCCTTCAAAAGAGGGTGATTTGTGGATGTTGAGGAAAAGGTTAGAGAAGGGTTATGGTACAGCTACCCTGCAGGAGGCTCAAAGTAGTTCTGCAAGTTTTGCCTGTCTAAAGATGTAGAGGATGTGGTCTACAGCCTCACTGCAAACCTTGTGAGATGTGACATCTCCAGCTGCTTACACTGACCTAAAGTCAAGGACATTCTCTGTGCTGACGTAACAATAGTACAACTCTGTCATTTTTCTCTCTTCTTTCAGTCTCATTCATTAAATCACCTCCCCCTCTTTCACTGTTGTTTTAGGGTTAAGGAATATTTATTTATTATTATTTTATTTCCCAGCATGTTATTCCAAACCTATATGACATTTTTTGGGGAACACCAAAGAAGATATTTTGAAAACTGTCTGGGTGGTTTTGTGTATACAATGAAAGTTAATTGGTGCCACTTTTCTCTGATTTCCAATGTACTTCTGTACTTTAATGTACTACCAATTATGGAATGGCACAAGGGTGAGTAAATGCTGAAGTGATAGAATTTTCATTTTTGGGTGAACTATCCCTTTAAAAGTTTTATCTGTAGCGTAAGATATAGATCATGAAATACAGCATCTTTCTAAAAAAAAACCTTATTATAACACTAGAGGCCCTGTAATGTTAGTTATGTACATTTGTTTGCTTGAAAGCTTCATTTAAACATCATTTTGGTTAATATATCTGTGCTATCTCAGTCTCATTATATAAGTAACCCACTGTCTACAGTTTGGCAGCAGCTGCTGGCTGTAAGTTTGTGTGAGTCAGTCAGAAGCAAAAAATAACAGCGTCTATGGTTATTTATGGTCCGGTGTCTGAATACTGCAGCACTGACATAAATTTAGGTTATTGCTATAACTATAACAGATTGATGCTCATTATTGAGCTGACATTGACGTGTATTAAAGATGTGTAATACTGTGAGTGTATTATGATTATGTGCAGCCTTTTCCTATTTAAACACTTCCTTTAACATTCACATAGAACTAAAAAGCTACAAAGAGACCAAAAAACAGGATTAATAGTTTTGGGATACAGATCTGACCTGATCACCCAACCCAAACATCTGCTTTACATCAGGTTTATTTGATTCGTTTGTGTGTTCCTCCTCTTCTGAAAGGCATATACACAGATTCTGAAACTGTGTGCTGGTGAGACAGATGTTAAAATGGTTTTAGAAGAGTCTGTGTGTGACTAAGTTAACCCGATACTCAAAAATATGGAAGATGAATTTCACAAAATTGTTTGTAAAAGTATAGTCAAAATACTTTGATTCTTCCCTTTTTTTATTATAAATTTTACTAGCATAACACTTTGCAACAATATTATGCATGGTATAGTATTTGAAATAACCCCCTTTTGCTTGAATGTCAGTAAACATTCAAGCTGGCTTGAACGCCACATGTTCTCCCAGCATGATATGTAAATATTCCAAACAACAACTTGTGTGCTTGAATTGAAGCAAGAAAATCTGGCCTTAGTGGCACTATGAGGTAGTACTTGGTTTGACCTCAACTTCCATGCATTCAGTAGCTTTTCCCTCATGATTCCCCAGGAGTTTTGCCTCTTGTTCTTCCTCTCTCAGGAAATGCAGAGCTCCAATCGTCCTAGTCACCACAGTTATCATCAGCCCAAGTCAAAGCTTAAATCCTCACCACACTATAATTACTGTCTGGCTAATGTTTCAAGGGACATGCTCACTTGAAAGCTTTTCTGTTCTTTTTGAAATGATATGCCGTCTGTCTTCTGGCCTTCAGAAGTAATAGGGAGATGAAAGGTCCTATCCAAAAATGGGGCTCTGTCAAGAAAGGAGCTCTGACCACAGAGGACCAGTGATATCCCCATGGGCCTGACTAGAGCATACTGATAGCCTGACTAGCTGGATCAATCCTGGCTTACATATGAGAGGTTTTAGATAACTATTTTAGCTCGTTGTATGTTAGCTTATACAAGAAAAAGTAAATGACATGAGAGTGTCAGAATTAATTCAAGCTAATGCATAAGGGGGAATAAAGCAGAAACTTCATACAACTGGCGTTATATTGACTTAAGACTCATGTGAAAAGCAGTTACTGTTAGCATATTTGCAGTATCTTGGTAGGAACAAAGTATGTTAATTTCTTTTCTAGTTATAGATAATGTTGCTTCCTAATGAGTTTATCCTTTTCACTGTTACTTTATGTATTTCTTTAGGCAGTAGTACATTCTGTTGTACATGATGTTTGAAACCCCTACTGTAAAGTGTTACTAAGCTAACAGGAAAAGCCATTTGTTGTGCTATTTTTACTTGGTTATGTTCCACTGAATATACGGTAGACTACAAATAGCCTAAATATTTATAATATCAAACAAGTTACATTTTTTCAATCTGTTCTCAGACTTTTTGGACCCACTTTTTCTTGTATGTAAAAATTGTAACATGCAAAAGCTTATGTGGAGATAATTAGAGATTAGGTATTTTAGATAAACCACAAGTTTAAAATGTGTAACAGAAAGTTATGCAAAACACTCAAACAGAAACAAATTTATGTAGGTATTTAATGATTTGGCACTGTCATATTGGAATGTGATATGTAAGACTATATCTGAGTGAACAAGCCAGTGAGATGTTGAGCTTTGACTGAAAACTATCCATTGGTAATGAGTAGAACATTTAGCCCCGCCCTTGTGCTTTGAAGGTTTATCTCTCTCATGTCAAACCTTTAAGTCCTTGTGGAAGGTGTGAATAACTGTATCGATGAAGAGATGAGAAACGGATATTCAGCACTCAAGCACACCATCTATATAACACACACAAGATGTCTGCCAGCAGTAAACTATGTAAAATGTTTTGATTTTCTTCTTGCATTTTGGAGAGTTTGAATTTCTGTTTATGGGAATGCATTACAACCATGTGTTTTATAACTTTCTTGTCATGTTTTAAAAATTCACCTTTAAATACAAAGTCATAATTAAAGTCAAAATTCCTTTAACTGTTATGTGACTAAAACCTGATACCAAATGTGTTTTTCTTACATGAGTTTTTCTTATTTTATATTTTATTTCTGTTCTAATTCAATCATAATTTTGCTAGAGAATCATTGCAAGTGTAAAAGACAGTTGTTGTGTTTAATTATCAGTAAACAGGTATAGCGAGTGCTGCAGGGGAATATTTCAAATGCAGACATGAAGTAAAGATAGATGAAACTTTAGACCCTAGAAATCAAAAACCACATCCTTGATCTAAAAATACTCAAGCATTTATAGCACCTATGCTCAGTTAATTGTTGCTTTTTGCACATTAGTCAACTTAGAATTTATTTTTAATGTACTAAGAGTGTACTGGCTTTTATTTTGAAAGCAATAGAAGTTCATTAAATTAATCTGATTGGTTCATCTGAATTTGAGTTATAGGAGACCAACAGAGGAAAATCTGTATTATAAGTGATGTGGCAGATGTGCTGTAATGATTTCTATGCAGGCAGGCCAGAGAGACAAGCCAGCATGTTTATCACTGAAGAGAAGGTAAGTTTGACAATATTGTGAAATATTTTGTTTACCTTGAAGGCTTTTTGTTTCTTTCTTGTATTTTCAAACACTTGCAAGGTTTTATGATATTAGGTCAATTACAAATCATGATGTGATATTTAGAATTTCCTTTAGTCTTTTTTGTTTATTTGGTGACCTTTAAATCCCTGTGTATTGGTCTGAGTGTACACTGAACCAAAGGCTGAAGGTTTGGTTGGTTAACATGGCCTAGTTACTGCTCATGCTTATAGAAGCCTTAACTAACCAATCTGGACTCTTTATTAAGAATCTTTATTTATTTACCACTGTCAAAAGTTGCTATGTTTTCTGACATTTTTTACAAACCAAATCAAATATACTGTGTGTTCTATGTGGGACTTTCTTTGCTTTTCTTGTAGTACACAAGCCAACCAGGGTTGTCCTGATGTAACTTCACATGCACATGGCAGTGATTAATCATAACTCTGGTGACTGGCTCAGACTTGGTGGTTCTCACAAGCAAAGATGACAGCATGCTGGTCACATGCTGCACTTTTGTGGGCTCATGCACCAGCCAAACAAACACCATTGAGATGAATATGAATGCAAATAGTCTTTTCATGCATTACAGAGTTTCTGCAGTGTTGCAGTTGGGTACAGTGTTGACTGCAGTGTTGCAGTTGGGTACAGTGTTGACTGCAGTGTTATAGTATTGTAGTCCTCCGAAGACTTGGATGAGCTGGACTCAGTTACAACATTGCTTTCCTGTCCAGATCAGACACTTAAAATACAGTCATACAGTAGATGTTTGTCAAACATCTACTAGATTTTAGTTTTCAAATCTCAGACAGTTACACTGTAATTCGTTGAAGGTCATTCAGTCAAATTGTTTGAGACCAAATTTAAATTGGTATCAATATAAAGGCTTTTTAAAGCTTTTCTCCTAAAAGCTTTAGTAGAAAAGTCACACAGGAAATAGAAGGTTTTGAGGACTTTCTTTTAAGCTTTTATTAAAGTAATAAGTAACGTAAGGGAAATAAGTGTCAGCAGAGCAAAAACAGCATCAAAGAGGTAGCTAAATTCTATTAAGCATTCTAAAAAAGAAAATCCTGTTAAAAAGGTCATATATCAGCATCCGAAGTCTAGTCTGGTAATGACTCGGCCAGAGGGACTCAGTGACGTACTCTTTCATTGCTCTATACATGCGTGTAAACTTGAATGGTATAAAAGTGGCCTGTGTCTATCTTTAGTGTATGTTTTTCAGCTGTAGGCATAATGCTCCCAGATGCCTGGGAACTATCACACAGCTTTAGCTCTCCAAAGGGCTAGTCACTAACCTCCTAGGAAAAGGATGTTTGTGTTGTCAGTCCAGCTTCGTGAAGTGTTTCCCCCAGTTGTATGCACAACCTCTGTGGATGCACTGCCATTAAATAGAAAGCAAAATGACTCATACTCTGTAGACACTGAGCAGGGATAAGCAATGATTGTAAGGATGCAATAATTGGAACCACATTTTATGTTTCTGTGCCTTACACAAAAAAAACAAATGTATATAGAACATTTTATGTAGTCAAAATGTGAAAAGACTTTAAATAAGCATGTTTATGGAAAAGATTGCCTACCGTGACTTTATGACATTAATGTTATATGTGACTAGTCGCTGCTTTTTTTTATTTTTTAACAGCCACATCCCATGCTTTGTTTTCTCATTAATATGTCAGATATAAGGTTTCTCATCATGGGGGTTCCCCCAATGGCGTTTAGAGAACTTTGGGGGTGGTGGAGGGAAAAACACATTTGGTTGAAGAAGTTGAATTAAACCGTGTTGTTGAACTTGAGCCGATTTGACTTCATGCAGCAATGTGCAGACCATTTGACATATGACATTAAAGTACCAAGAGAGTGATTCTAAAGCATATGAAACACCTATTTGCAAGCTTTTTGTTGACAACGGTAAATATTGGCTGAAAAAAAGTTCTAGTCTAGTATTTAATGGTGTCAACAGAAACAAAAGTAGCTAAGTTACCTAACATTAGTTAGCAAGCTAATTCTAGAGGAGCACAGCTGTTTTCTAATTGCTATTCTCTTCTGTTCTTTAATGGCATTCTGTGTGCAATATCTGATGGTATATGGAAAGAGATTCAAATGTATTGACATGGAGCTGACATGTTAAGAGTAGTCTTTTTTTGCTGAAACATACTGATGTAATGTACATTCAAACAAACTATATCAATTGCTAAATAAATGCCAACAACTGTACTAAGCGAAGTACTGTATATGTGGTAGCTTGGTGATAAAAGTTGTCATTATTTGTGAATGAGATGACATATTTAAGTATTTTAAATGCAAAATACCGTTGCTCAGGGTATTTAATTTAAAAATATATCTGCTTTTGTCCAGCAACATACAAAATACACAGAAGTTTATTTTAATTAAAATACTTGGTGAAAGGCTCAAAAGCGTTTTTTTTGTATGTGTGTGAACAACATGTCAGAAATGCATAATGCAAGAGTCTTATTGGTTGCCTGGCTATTACTATGGGGTTGCTAATTTTTGTAAGTACTATAATTGTAAGTGCACATTGTAGTTTCCTATGGCGTTGCTAGGGCATTGTTAGGTGCTAGCTAGGGTGTTATGAATGAGCCCTTTGGAATTTTGGGTGGTTGGTAAAGTATTGTTAGATGGCTGGTTGGGTGTTGCGAGTGACCACTTGGCTTTTGCTGCTAGGGTGTTGTGAGGGGTTTGTTGTGCATTGCAACAGTGTTCTGGGTGGTTGCTATAGCATTGTTAGGAAGTTATCACAATGTTGTGAGTGGGCATTGTTAGATGGTTGCTTGAACACTAATATGCGGTGGTTACGGTGCTTTGTGTGTTTAAAACTCTTAAACCCCTCGGTATGAACAATAGGAAAGTGTTTCTTGTACTAATAAATAAAGACAGACTTTATTCTGAATGTTCAACCAAATCCTTT
Organism: Yasuhikotakia modesta; assembly: GCA_036877545.1. Taxonomy (NCBI): domain Eukaryota; kingdom Metazoa; phylum Chordata; class Actinopteri; order Cypriniformes; family Botiidae; genus Yasuhikotakia; species Yasuhikotakia modesta. Next base: position 9,835 of record JBAJNP010008136.1, on the reverse strand, counting down.
TTTGTTCAGGTATTGTAATGCAATAAAAAAGATATAATGACAATACTAAATGCTAAGAGGCACCATCATTCAGATCGCTGTCATCTGTCAGCCTATTGAGAGTAATAATAAGTGGTTTACAGTGCAGAGTACTTTTTTCTGTCTCATCCAATCAGCAGTGCTGCACACTTTCTTCTGGACTCCGCCCTCAGCTCTGCCTCAGGTCGCACGGCCGCACAAGCATCTGCTAAAATCATCAAGTCGGCTTTTTGAAGGAAGAATGAATCATTTTGTAATAACAGACGTCAGCAGGTTTGAGGGGGAGGTCTGAGCTACCTGCCATAAATCACCTGCCCACTGGCCGCCCAAGTGTCCACTTCAGTGTGAACTGCAGGCTGTACTGAGTTCTATTAAGAGCAATTTTCTTTGATGTTTGGCCTAAAGAAACTATAGGACAGTCAGTAGCAGTTAATAGCAGAAACACACAAGAAATTCAAAAATTATGTCAAACTTGTGGTGTTAAAATTGCACTTTTGGCAAGCAAACCATGTACTATTAAAACTGAAATTAATTCTGCTAACCACCTGTGAGAAATTAACAAAGGTACAATATGAAAATGTGATATTTTATCAACTTATTCCCAAAGATATATGCAGTGCACAATTGATGTTAATGGTACTTTTCTAGTGCTTAAAAATGCAATGATCACTAGTGTATTTGATGTATCTTATTGTATGGAACAATAGTGTATATTATTGTATGGAAAATAACAGCTTTTAATAATTAAAAAAAAATCAAATCTTTTGAACAACATGGGGTAAATTGTAGAATAGGAGATTTAACTTTAAGTGAATTGTAGTGCTTAAATTAACAGCAGTTGTTGTTGTTTTTAGACACTCATATGAACGTCCTGTATAGGACGTAGCAGTAAGCCTATCAGGGGGTGTTGTAACAGAGAATACAAGTTTAGACCCAATCCATCTATTGAACATCTTTACACTGAGAAGACTAGAGATTTACTACAATGACACATAAACACTCTGCTTTAATCCAGATTCTCTCTATACACTCTGTAGCCACATCTGCCCTGCATATGAGGCACTGAATGAGAATTTTTGCGAAGCAGATGTGTTCATGCATAAACACTGTGACATTAGAGCTGCTCTACAGCTGAACATGAAGATTGGGTGAATAATATATGTTTTTTGTTGGACTTTCCATATTTACTTTAAAGTTTCAAAGGAATTGTGGGTAATGGTGTGTGCAATTATTGGTATTATTATAAAGAGGACAAGTATAATTTAGTCCAAACATCAGTTAGTCTTTTCTCTCAAATTATGGAGATAAAATAATAATTAGACCATTGGAAAATAGAAAAATAAATCAAATTAGACTAGAAGTATTGACTAATAATGAATAATGAATTAGTTGCATTAGTGTTCTCACCACAATATTGAATTATGTATTGCAGGGATACCTATAAACAAACAGAATATATTGTACTGTGATTACTTTAAAATTTCTTTATCATTATTTGTTTTGTTAAATCACAGTAGCTTATTGTCCACTATTGCAAGGTCATTGATCACATCACATAAGCATGACAGCTGCACACTGAGATTCAAATGACTAACAGTTCACAGGGTTCATGTAAGTCAGATGTTCATGTTACCTGCTGAAATTCATTGAGGACCACTGAGCTGCTTTGTGTAGTCATCACCACAGAAGTTCACAGAAAATAAATTAGGTTTGCAACCACCTCCTCACAAGATTAATGGAAACTGAATCTGCATTCCCATGCATACAAATTGGTGCTGTTATCATAGCGTGAGGCTGGTCATTTTTGGAGACTGGTATTTTATTCTAGAGCTTGCCTGTTAACTATCAAAACACATCCACATTGTTTTCCAAACACTCTGGCACAGCATTTTAAAGAAGGCTGTACTATTATTAACAGTTCCTGCACGAAATTGGTCCAGAATGCCGCTGCCCCCACCAGAGGCTGTCATAACATTGCTCCCTTATGCTTCAGTGTGACTGGCATATTTTGAGATACAAAAAAACAACACAGACCACACATGTGGCTCCTGCTTTCACTGGAGTCAAAGGAGTTAAAGTTGAAGCAGGCAAGTGATATGAAGTGAAACAAACACCTTCTTGTCAAATGAAGTCTTATATTTATGGGCTTAGTATACTATGGCACATAAATATATCTTGATGTTCCTATAGTTTTTTTGTTGTTTAAAGTGTATTTTTAGTCCAATCCATCTGTTGTTCTATTTCATATATAGATTGTTTCTTTAGCAAAATTAAAGGATAGACATTTAATTTTAATTAAGGCGTATATATAGCATATGTATATTTTTAAATTTTATAATAAATTTAAACACTCAGAAAACAAGATAAGAATCCTTTGCAGATTCTTATGCCAATCATTTTATCATTGTAAATGTATCAACATAATAACAAATCATCAAAATCTCAATACATATTTTGCCCACTGGGCAAAAGTAAAAGCAATGTCTACTTCTGTGAGTAAATGTTTTCTCAATTCACAAAAGGTTGCTCTATCTGTCATCCGTATTACCTCTGTTGACATCCAGGGCCTGCCAGCTGTTTTCACTTTCCCTTAAAAGTGGACTGTTTAATGCTTAGGCATACTGCTCTCTCCTGTGATCTGCTAAATAACTGATGGATACAATCCAAGTCATCTTGTAGGCCCTGTGAGCTGCTAGAAACAGGCAGTTTACGGAACACCTCACATATGCAGCCAATCACAGCAACACACTCCCTCAGTAATCAGTGTTTATCTCAGAAGAGGTGATGTGGAGCCTGACTCTTCAAACGAAAGTCTCCTCATGACTTTCAGCTTCAGGCAAAAAGACACAATTAGCCAGATACTGGCAAAGCTTATTAACTCTGTTTACAAATCAGGGACCTGAAATGGCTCATGTTTGACCCTTAAAGAATTTAAATGACTTTTTGGTGTATTTAAATTTGGTACACTTTAGTGCTTCACACAAGTGAAAAAGTCAAACCGGTTTGGAGAAACATGAGCGGTGAGTAAATGATGCCCTCTTCCAAATATTGTCCTGCTTATTGCTGGGCTGTTAATGAAATTTGTTAATGGCACATTGGTGGTGATTAAATCACTGCAGGTTTATTTGCTATAAGGTAACAGGAATGCATAAAATCAGCCAATCGATGTCAATCACAGCTCATCCAATCAGAAATAATAGTCTCTATATATTATAGAGMTAATATATATATAATATATATATCTATATATTATAAAAAGAGGTTAAGGAGAGTCAGAGGCTGTTAACATCACTTGACCTTCTCTCTTGCTCTTGCAGTAGCCACACAGCGTTTGACTCCAGTTGCTGAAACATCACGCATGATTGATCTGTCCTTCTGAGCAGCGGCCAAGGTCAAAAACAAGCATTACAACTGACTCTTGCTGTGTCCATGCCTTTAATTAGCATTTAATCATATGGCAATGGACATTTATCAGTGTAATATGGACCCAATCGAGCCTATGATCAAAAGCAGAACTGCGTCTAAATTTAGCTTGAGATAGATTGTAAATGACTAATAAATTTGTTGTCTGATTCCCAAACCCCTCAGTCATCACACAGAATTATTCCCAGTCGTTTCGATCTCCAGATGTTGCATCCTTTGAGTGGTTTCTGTACCATGTGATCTGAACAGGCTCTGAATGACGATCCAATCGTAAATTTTTCAACGCCAATTCCAGTTGTTTCTGCATGACTTCAGTTAAGCATCCAGTATTGATGGAGCAGACACAGCAGATCTGCTGCATTCTGTCATGTTATTTCTCAAACTCTCATCTGAAAAATACATTAACAGCCAGGGCTGCTCACACTGAGGGGGCTGTTACCTATTCAAGCCCACCGGCACTCGCTCAGGGTTCCTTCTCTCACGTATCCCACTGTGGGGTGTAGAAGCATTCTTCTGATGTTTGCAAAACAAGTAGAAAAACAGACTGGTTAAGAATTGTGAGAAAAAGGAGCTCTGGCTTTGGATGGTTTTTGCTTATGATAGCTGACATCAGCATTTAGGAAGTTTCTACGAATCTATGAATGCAGAATCCTGCATTTTAACATTTACGATTAACATTTTTAACTGCTTCTTCAGTTTTTGAGGCCAAAAATGTCCAAAATCTAAGTATCTTTGATACCTAATTTGCGTGTGTAGTAGTTTTGAAAAAGTGCTTTCATTTTTGGTCACACCTGTATTTTGTGCCCCCTCATAAACACAAGACACCCCTGGTTCTAGGCTGCACATTTCTCAAAGCTCACTTTACTTTGTTTAGGAAATAGGCCTTTAGTTTGTGTTCCCTGGGAATCAAACCCACAACCAGTGGGTTCACCCAGTGCTCTACCAGTTGAGCCACAGAAACACTGTTCCTTTCTATTTTGGCTCCAAAAAGTCAAGGCTCAGCTGTCTCATGAAATACTTGATATGGTCCACAGAACCAGTATGAGGTATCATATGCCCTGCATTAACTGGCTGTCAGATTGACGGTTTCACTCAGAAGACGACATAATTCACAGAACCAATGGGGAACGATATGCTCTCATTACTGCCCAATTTTTATAGGAAGTCCAATCTACAGAGCGGCTTCACCCAAAAACCAGCTGTCTCTCTTTTAAGGTTGTGCGTTTTTTTTTCCACTGCGGGAGTTTGGGAGGGAAATTTGGGATGCTCCCTCCCCTCCTGCCCTGATGGGCTTTGCAGGTTTGGGAATTTGGAGAGAGAGAAAGAAAAGATGTTTGTTGTATTAGGAGAGAGATTTTGAGACTGGGAAAGTGATCAGGTCATATGACGGGTATGTAATGAAAGCTTCTTCCTTTTGCAATGCATCCTTCTCACTTTCTCTTCCGATCTCTCTCTCTTCTGTCTCATGTATGTCACATCCGCTCTATGTATCACATCTCCCTCTCATTTTGATTTCTCACTTCCTGTGACTCTTTCCTGCTGCACACGTCCCACCATTACGACATCTCTGAAGGAATGTTCCAGGCTAAAGTTTAAACTGATGTATGTTGTCATTTTCCTAGCTTATCCTATCCTTATCCTAGCTTACTCTGCAGAGACAACTATACTGTATAAACATAATTTGCTGGTTGATTCTCCTGAAAAGTTAAAGAACACATTGGTAATATCAAAACATTCATTTGTTTAACTTCCGGCCAGCCTGATATAGCAGCATGTGAGCAACCAGTTGCATGGGTGTCTGGTGGGGCTATCTGTATGTTTAACCACTGTCAGACAGAGAGAGTATTTGACTGTCTACAGAGCAACATTTCTGGCATCAAACTTTAGCTTATACAAATAGTCATGACTTAGAATATGGAGCCCAAGTAATCAATAATTTTATTATTCACTCATTCAGAATTTCTTAAGTAATTCAACTTTTATTTTCTACTGAAGAAGACATACATGTTAACAAGTCAACAATGGCAACATTTTTGGAGCTATTGATTTAACTTATTGATTAATATACAACACTGTGCAAGTGGTATTTGGACACTTTAAAACAAAAATAATAGATATTGTGCACATACATGTTGTGCTTTTTGTAGCTTTTTAAAAAAAAACGTGGCGCTGTGTTTTTTGTGGCATTCGGCCAATCAGTGTATTCTTACATCATCAATAGGACTTTTTAAAGGCCCTATTATAAAGAAGGCACTAATTTAATTCTGGTAAATAACATTTCTAGACCTAAAATCTTTCCCAGCTCCTGCAGTGGGAACATGCCAGAAAGTGTATGAAAAAGTTCCTGTGGCGCAAACCCCCTGTATATGATCACAGTAGATGTGGATGTTGGGTCACCAGTGGGCGGGTATTTATAGTCCTCTCTGCTTACCAGAAGCAAGGCATTGGCTTGGCCAATCCCACAAAACATAAACCTGTCATGTACCAGTTGATTATGATAAATAGGCACCATTTATGTGCATGACCATCTCTGGACATTAAATAATACTTCAAATGAAAATTGTGTAAATGATCTGGAGCCTTTTCAAGATATAAAGAGAAGGTCAGTGCTCCTAAAAATGGCTTTTACATGAGAATTTTATGATCTGTTTAATAAAACCACTGTGGTGTTTTAATGTGGAGTCAATCTAGTGAGTATGTGCCCAGGCTTTCTGTATGTGCAGAGATTGCTCTAGCCATCTAAGGCAAAAAGAATTAAAGAATATCTTGGAACGAAGCACTCGAAAGGCTTTTTATCCTAGTTGACCTGTAATAAAAAAGTTAATGTGTGATGTTGCAACTTGAATCAGTTATAAGCAAATTATAGTAACATTGTAAAACATCTGCCTCTTTAGTGAAGTGAACACTTGAACCCGCGTTCATTCCAAAAGCCCTTTGGCCCATGATGTCATGCCACCATTAAGAAGATAGTTTATCATGAGATTCCATCATGATTATGGTCCAGTTTCCAGTTGATTATTCTGTTGGAGAGACCTCAATAACAACTCATTAGACCCATATGTTTAGTAAATATAGAGAATTAGAAATATAGAGTATTTCTTGATTTTTCTTTTTTTATCACACTGAACCTATCTTTATTCTTACCTGCTGATGTTTGTCCTGCTCTTTCATGGGTCAAAGGCAACAAAGAAGTGTAAAGTAATGGCAGCTTTAAATGAGTACTCACAGCCCCATCATACCCCAGGGGGGTAAAGAGGTATTGCCAGGGGTCACTGTCCTTGTGCCACTTCTAAAGGCTTTCTGCCATGGCTGGCTGTGTACCACTGTTGTGAGAACATGGGTTACACACAGAGTGCAGTGAGTGTGAGCATATGTTCTTCAAATTTGCTTTGATAACTGCCAGATGATGAGGTCAAGGGCCCCTCCGTGTCTGTGCTGTGAGGGCGAGGATGAGCCTTGTGTGGAAAGAGGGGCAGTGGGGAGTCTGTGGATCTGTTTCTGGAACGATATCCCACTTTCTCTTCCTATAACATAGAAACTGTTTCAGCCATTCTGCTTATAGGTTCTAGCTAACTTTCTCATTGACTTTTGGCATTGACTTTGTTTAAACTTTGTTTTACTGTTTTTGTATAGCCAGCCAATAGCTAACTGCAAATAAACTTCAACAAAATGTGAGACTGCTAAAAATTTGCTTGGGTTATGCGATTAACACTAACAAAATTACAAACTGAATCTGAGACTCTGATTTTATACTATTTATTACTTTAGATTCAAATCAATTACTACAATTGTTACTTCATCTTTCATTTCCTGACTCTGACCTTTCTTTGTTTCAGTAGGTTTCCATGTTGACCAAACTATTATTCATTTGTCCCATACATATTCTGTTGAATTCTGAATTTTAACTAAGTGTATTTACTCTGCATAGGTGTTTAGAACTGTTCCTCTCTTTACTAATGGTGTCATTTGTATTATGAGACGGTGGTAACCTTTCCAAGAACTCTGTGGAGGTGGTTCTGAGTGTGTCCATAACTCATAAGGATGTTCATTGGTCTCTGCCGCTCTGCAGCTGTCTGGACAATTAGGTCCTGCACACCCTTAAACACACAGAACGCGGAAATGAGATGGCAAATTTTAGCAATCAGTGACAATCCTCCACTGTGTGATTTACTGCTAATGTCTATTTCAGAACCGAGTCTGTCAATTTGAAGGTAGGATCACGTCATTCAAGGATGAGAAATAACAGATGATTGCTGTGATTTTACATCTATTTCTTCATTATGTCTTTGATTGGCTCCTCAAAAATAATGATATTTTTCCAAAAAAATTTTCTTCAAAAGGTGTCAGAGCAAAGTCTCCATATTTCCATATTTTATCACATTTTACAGTAAACAGTTTCTCTGTATCAGCTACTATTATTTTGCTAAATTGTTGTACTTTATTATCTGCTTCATATTTATTCATTCAAAATGTTCACTGGCAACTTTTTTATGCCTTTCTATTTTTTATGTTTTTCATGTCTTAATATTTTAATATATTTGACTTATTTTTGGTTAATATGTACTGTTTACTATATTTTGTAATTTGTGAATTGAAGGTTGTAATTGAAAGTTGTAAGGAAATAATAGAAATAGCTTTTAGATGTTCCACAGAAATCACCCAGATGTACCTCATGTGCATGTGATCATTTGAAACCATGACCAGGAAGCAATTAGTTAGGGATGGGAAGACTGAACTTCAGGTCACCCTGACAGATATTTCCACTTAAGATCTCTCTCAGGACAGAAAAGCTGGTATATTTCATGCAGTGTAGTTTCCTTTGGGTGGAGGAAAACAAAAGCTGCTATAAATAGCCAGACTATTGAAACATCTACACATTTCTATACAGATAGGCAGTAAAGGAAAAAAACTTTAGAGTGTTTATTGTCACTGAACCTGAAGTGTCTCACTACTTCTGAAAATAGCTGTGAATTCATGTAGAGATTGACCTTTTGTTTCTGCAGGAAGATGACTGAATGAGAAACACATTTGTACACAGTAGCTAGTAAATCTCTTGTGTTTAAGGGCATTGTGTAGATACATACAGTTGTATTGCACTATTAAAAAATATAACTAAATAATGCTTTAAAACCATAAATAATGGTTTAAGTAATGGTTGTAGGAAATAGAGGTCATGATGTTGAAGAAAAAGACCCCATTTGTAATTAGAACAGAAGTAAAAACATGGAATTTTAAAGGATTAAATATAGCTGTCAGCACAGTGATAAAACAGCACAATATTTTCCTGCTGTTCTGCCCTCACAGGATTTTCCTCAGCACTGATCTTGTTAGACAGCAGTGAAGCAGGATATGAGAAACAACAGTGGTGACAGCCAGATCCAGGTCATTAAACGCTCCATCAAATACTGTGAGTTTTACAGTGTCATATTGGGTAAACACTGAATGGCAAAGAGCTGTAATCACAAGACAATAATAGAGTCTGATCACTTTTAATTTAATTATAGAGATTTTTTTTGAGACGTTTGTCTCAATTCAAAAAATGTACTCTGAAAGGTTGCTGACAGATTGTGTATTGAAAAGTTTTCTAAAAAGACAAATGTAGGTTTTTTATGCAAATCTGAGTTTAATGCTTAGTGTTTTAAGTTTAGTGCTTGTTTGCCTTATATACAGGCATAACTGTTGTGTTCACCAGCAAAAATAACATCAAATAGACGTTTCTCATGATGTTTTGTATGTTATGGTTCATAAGTTTATCTCTTATACCTAAATACAAAAATAAGTTGTAGTTGCAGTTGTGCAAAAACGTCAGTATAGTTTGTGTTGTCATAATAAAAAGTGGGTTATATGGGCAGGGGTTAGAAGTGAAGCACTTATCTTGATCATAACATAACACCTGAAACCGTAATAAAACATTTGAACAGGCACCACCCTCACTTTAATCTCTTTAAAACTAAGTCATATATTCCTTTTTATGATCCTCATTGACTATAAAAGACATCATGAGGCTCTGGATTGATTAATGTCATATCAAATGCATGTGTTTGTTTGGCACTTTGTTATCGGTTCCTACTGGATACAGAAAATTTCCATTTGACTGTCTGAATACACAGTTGATCTGTCCTGATCTCTGTACATCATTCATGTAGTTAAGATAACACAAACATCCATTGTCATAGCAAATGGACACAAGTGTGTCTGACTGCAGTAACTGTCTGATTCCTCCTCACTGATTTCTAATGAATATATACAGGTCCTTCTCAAAAAATTCGCATATTGTGATAAAGTTCATTATTTTCTGTAATGTACTGATAAACATTAGACTTTCATATATTTTAGATTCATTACACACAACTGAAGTAATCAAAGCCTTTTTATTGTTTTAATATTGATGATT
>JBAJNP010008135.1:0-20903 GCA_036877545.1 Yasuhikotakia modesta | reverse complement strand
CAAACACAAACACACACTATACAGTCTCTCTCTCTCATGCATGTATTACACACCAGCTCTTATTTTTACTGTTTTCTTCAGTTTCTATAGAAATAATTGTTGAAAGTTTTCACCCCTGACACTTGATTGACATATTGTATTTGCTGCTTGGTTTCCTTGGTGACAGCAAAGATTGGATAAATAGAATGGCAATGACAGAGGGGGTGTTGTCCTCATGTTGTTAGCTTTTATAAATCTCTGAACATGTTTAATAAAGCAAAGAACCTTGCCCTCAGCTTCTTAATAAAGGACAAACACAGTTACAGTTTAAACAGCCGTTTTAACTGTTGTTAGCTGAATTAACCTAGTATAGCATGAACTGGTTAATGTGATTCTTTCTTTTCTCTTGCAGGCATCTGAATTGGGGATGTTGTCGGCGTACTACACGTACATCTTGACTTCCTTGGTAAGAAAATTTCAGAATGATTGTCTTTAATGAAAAATAGATGCCTTGTGCATAGTCATGGTGACGTATTGACATTTGTTTCAAGGCTTGCAGGAGACACATATGCCAGATTACTGGGGTCTGTCTGAGGAGAAATATTTGGGAATATTTGTGTATGTGGGCAGAGCCTCGAGGCATGATGTGTGTCCTTGTTGCCAGTGTCGGCCAATGAAATAAGAGAAAAGTGGTGCTTAATGTAAAAAGTTTCTTAAAGATCGGTTCAATCAATAAAAAGAAGTTCAGAAGTTACTTGCAGTAATAGGGTTTAGCAAGATGCAATTTTTCAAAACTTTATTCGAAACGGCTTTAAATTCAGAGCGTTGGAACTGACACACTTGAGCACGCGTGCTTCAAACTCATTTAAAAGAGCCACTTCATTCTCACACAGCACTTACATCACTTTATCAAACTCTGGCTTCGTCCTCCTGTCCGCGCACTGGCGTTTCATTCCACCATTATCACAGCTTGAGAAAGGCGGGTCAGAAACGCAGTAATCAGTAAATGACTCAAAGCTCCTCAGCTTCAAAAGCATTCGCGCTCAGGGAGCAATGAAGCACCGTGAGCAGGTACAGGGAGTCCTTACTGAACTTTCTGAATGGTGAGGTGATCTTTGTTGGTTGCGGCTGCTCTGGTTGCCAGATACTTGTGATAGCGAGGCCTGTTTGTGTATTTGGTACCAAACCCTAAATTGCATATAGTGGAGATGATAGACCACTTATACTTAAAGTTTATCACTTTTTTTAAGCTTTTGTTTTGGTTTACATGCAAATTAACTTGCAGTTTAAAATAGTTTTTATTAGCATGATGTGCAGTACAGAAACCATTTTAGGCAGATTTTAATAGTTTCACTATTTATACACATTAAGTTTTCTGTATGTCTGATATTTGTATGTAGGATATATCTGTCTTTGCTTTTGCCAACTGACCACCAACTGGTTAAGATTTATTTAGTTAGCAGGTCGCAGTTAGCACCTGCTGGTAAATCCTGTAACTAAACCATCTGGTACCAAAAGGCATTTTGCTTCATTGAAGGCCATTTAGAATCTGTGTGTTTCAATAAAGTGTTTTTGGAAGCAGCAGTATATATTGCTTGCAAAATAAAGTAACTGGGTATTAAAGTAAGTGGGTATTTTACCAGTTCCCATGTTATTGGAAGTGATTTTTTTTGTTATTTTCACTTGCCAGCTGCCCTTACCGACGTTAGCTCATCGCTAGTATGGATTGATGTCATCAGCCAATCACGTCGTCATGATGTAATTTTGCTGCAGTTACATGGTGTTTAAGTCTCATAGCATAGTGTTTAAGTCTCATAGCACAATGTTTGCTTGTGTTCCCACAAGCAAGCATTGCAGATTTCAGATTGGTTTGGGGGTTCCTGCATCAGCCGAGCTCCTGCCATTAAGATGAATGAGAATTGTCCAGGTTTTATAGATCTTCCTAGATTTGACTTGCCTTAAAGGGACAGAACTCTATTACAAAGCATGTGTGTGTGGGATCCAGGCAGAAGGGGGATTTTAAAACAAGGACTGGATTAGATGGTTTGATGGATTAATGGTCTCTTTACAAGTATAGGAGGCTGTGGGCACTTTAAGAGATGAAATCACTTTTCTGATAATCGTATCCAATTTATGGCTATGCTAGGGGCGGAGCATTTTTCAGAAACAATTTACAGATCAAGCCGTGAGCGGAAGACAACACACACCCACACGAGGCTTCACATGGCTGTCGTCTCACCTGCATCCATCTGTCATGGGAATAATTCAGGCTCCCTTGGGATCTCGACTCGGATATATTGTTTGTGTACATAAATGTAACTGAAACATAAATGAAAAAACTTTTACCTCAAAAGTTTGCTCCTTTAACCAAACAAATGCATTTTTTTAATTTACACTTTCTGCAGTAAGCAAACAAGGTTGTGATTGGCTCTTTTATCTAGAAGACGGGAATTTCATTCCTACGATGACTTGTTTCCTCACTCTTTATTATTTAAATGGTCTATCACACCTATAGACATATTTGATCTGTTTCTGACTCTATCCAGTGCAATTCTCTGCTCTGCCTTTTTAGTAACGTCACTTTTCAGAAGTCACACATCAATTTCAATCTCGCCCTCATTATCACAGAGGAACAGTTACATTCATGTCATTTAATACAACATACTCTTAGAAACCGGTTCACCGGGTTAATTGCTGTAATGAATGGAATAGAGTGTAGCCATTTTGCTCTAATTACTAGATGTATTCTCTCTGTTTGTGACTGCTGAGCATCAGAGCAATGAAAGGACAGTTGCTTTGTGATTTGTACAGGCTGTACAAATGTTTCTGCTCTTAACTGTCACCAGTGGAGTCAGTATTTAAATGAAGAGGCGTGTCAAAAAGACCGGTCTGTGTGAGAATCGCGCTTTAGAATCAGTCCGACTCCTGAACTTTATTATAACGCTGTTTTTCAGAAATGAACTAATGTATTCCTGACACATCTGTTGAAACACATTGCACAGATGTGTGTGCATTTATCACAGGGGTCTCAGAACAAGAATAGTTCATGATAAGAGGAATGAAAAGTTGATGAGGGTCCCTTAGACACAAGCTCACAAAAGTAATTATGAGCTTTCTTATGGAAGAGACATTAGGAACCTGGGTTTAGATTAATTGTATATTAACCCATGAAAATTGAAGAAAAGAGAATTTTGCTCTGCTTTTTTGCTGAAATTATGAGGAAGACAATTATATAGACTGCTTAAATCATTTCTGTGCGCTATAGTTTAATAATTTCCAGCGTACTAAAATGCAAAGTACCAATGAAAATTTTACATGAAGTCTGACAGAGCAGCTTTTAGAAGTGTGAAATAACAGATAGCTCCACCCTAATCTTATGCTATTGGTAGATAGCCACCGTCATGTTTTCTGATTGGGATTATGTTTTCACATTGAGAATTGGTGTGATGCTATAAAGTGAAAATGCCAGACTGTTGATGTATGTGTAATATGTATATGTGTCTGTACATAATAAAGTACAGGAGGACCAGCTGTCTGATGCACATTTTCTTCAGCTATTTGAAATTTGGAGCTTTAACCAGTAGTTACAAAGTCTTTCTAAACAATGAGAACAGGAAAGAGCAGCTTTGTCATGGTTTGTAAACAGCAGGGCTCATTGTTTAAAAGGCTATTAAAGTCTTGTAAGCACTGACTGGTGTTCAGGGGTAAATTGTTGGATGTGGGGTAACAGTATGTGAGGTAGAGTCAGGAGAGACCCCAAACCAGGCAGAAGAGACTTTGACAATAACAAAGAGAGAGAGAGAGAAAGAGAGGCAGGTTGTGTTTATACAAATACACCGAGAAGCAGTATTTCTGTGGAGCACGAAGGAGTTTTGTCACTACCGACCATTTTCAAAGATTTCCCAGCAGCCCCGTGAGGTCCAGCCTCACATGACACTGATGAATGGGCTGCCACACCATTTGCCTGTGTAATTTGTTTTTGAATCATTTGGGTTGCCAGTAAGAGACAAACAACAGTGTCGTGCATCTTGTCATTAAAGTAATATGGACTACTTGGAAAAGTTTAGCAAGGCATTTGTTATCTTTTGGTTAATGCAGGAACAGCTTGTAAAATGTTTTATGCAGGGTCATTTATGCACATATGTTTGTGGTGTTTTGCTTTTTCTATAAGTCTCACTAGTAGATCAGTGAGATGATTGGTTGATTTTAAAAACAGACAAAGCGTAACTGACATCTTTATCAGTGGATTTAAGCATTTAATAATATTTCTTAGCAATTATTCATATTTTTATTAATATTTCTTAGCAATTTTTCTTACAGTTGGCTTGTTTGGATTCATAAGCTAAACATAACAAGAACAAAATATCAATCTGTAAATTTATGGAATGTTTTTTGTTTTAAATGTGTTTTAAATAATGTTTTGCGGGTTTTTTTCTATAATTTCGGGTAATTTGTAAACTTCCTGATTGTAGGTAATGTATTGGGGTAGTTTTCCAGATATTTGGGCTGGTAATTGCTCTGTAATTTTTGATTTCCTTGTGAATTTCAGAACCACTGATTTAAGTGCAGAGGAGGGATCAGGGTATAAAACTGAAATTAATGCAATATTAAAAACCATAGAGGTTTGCAATATGATGTAATTATTTGTGTGACCTGGTCAGATGTATTGCCAAGCAGAGCTGTTCTTTGGTCTTTAGTGTGTGTGTCGTGCGTGTTGTGTGTCGTGTGGGAGCATCTGCCATTCTTCGTTTATTCATGCGCTGTGATCTCCCGCTGCATAAAACAGCCTCATTTTCAAGTGTCTTTTCCACCGAGAGTGCTGACTGGCCTTTTATGTGTCTCTGTGTTTGTGTGTGGAAGAGATGGAGGAAGAGAATTATGAGGGTCTTAGAAGGGGTCAGTGGTAAGCCTGCCGGGGTCCCAGAGAGTTCAGATCGGCCCACGGTCACTGATGAAGAGGAAATGAAGAAAGACAGGCTAGTTTAGGATAGCTGACCAAGAGCATCTACTCCCATCAGCCCAGCTTGTCTGCACTGTTTACCCCCTGTAATTTAGCTGTGCTCCCAGCCCTGGGCCGAGTGGAGAGATGTTCAGCTGACCTGGTAAAGAGGCTTAATTAGCCATTCTCTGTAGCATTAGCTTATGCCACTCTGTTCACTCACTGTGTGTGTCTGTGTGTGTGTTTCTGCGTGCGTGTGTGCTTGTGCGTGCACCTGTGTGTGTGTCTGCGTGTGTGTGCACGTGTGTTTGTGAATGCCCTGCTTTTATCTGGTGTGCATGCATGCTTTATATAAAAAATGTGTTTCGTTAAATGCTGCATCACACTTTTTAACAAGGTTGTTCCAGCACATCCAGCATCCTAAACCTGAGGCCAAGAACCTTACGCAAATACGCACTTGAGTTTGCGTAAAGTACCCCCTCAGAAACTAATGAGCAATTATCCTCATCGTTTGGCCATCATTACATGGATCGTCCAGAGATGCGCACAAGCCTCCAGGGATAAATGAATTTGTTCCTTTCAAATCCATCTTTACCCGATTCGGCTGATACAGGCTTATGAGAGACCATGTGTTTTATGAAACATTAATTCAGCGAACCACCTGCGGCGAAGGTCTGATAGAATAGAAGGTCATGAATAATCAAGAAACAATCACTCAGTTTGGATAATGGCACCATCTGAATTAGCTGTGATCACATGAGAGTCTTTTCATTTACTGCAGAGCACCGCGAGTGGCGCCCCGGTGTTGTTCCCATACGCCGCGCAGAGCGACCCTCCAGTCTGCCCTATTAATGAGAGTGTGCATAAATACAGCGATATCAATTGATGTTTAACAGGAAAAGTGGAATTTAATAGGGCTGAATAGATTTCCTAAGTGTCTGTGATTTCATATGTGCTTTTAACTAGAGGATTTATGTTTTGGGACGACCCTACGCTGCTTTCATTTAGCTTTAATGCCAGCTGCATAAGTCCTATATCTCTCTTTCTCTGTCTCTCTCTCTCTCTTTTCCGTTGATACCACTCAGTCAGGAATTCCATCAAAGTGATTTGTTCCCCTTAGTTCCAAACTACTCGCCTGTATTAAATAAATCACACGAGCTGAGTGGCACAGCTTTGCTGCAGGAGCCGATGGGGAGCTCTGATGTCATTTGAAGGTTGTGAGAACGGGAGATCAGTACCGATGCTCATCGCTCTGCACAGGCCGTCTGGCAGGATATTACGTCCGTCGTCGGGTGCCACTCTGCCTCCCGTTTGTTTTGTTCTTCCCATTTAATTTCCCCACCACATGCTCCTGATGCCCCCTTTACTTCGGGCTTCGAGGCTGCAGCATGCGTGCAGATGCACACAGGGTGGTCCGTCTGCTAAGACGTGTTTGACGCACCGCACACATATTTGTACATGCATTAAGACCCTTTGATTTGACTATGAGATTGTTAAGCCAATCAGCTGTCAGGCCAGTCAGCTGTCAGGCCAATCAGCACACATGTGAACCATGTTCCAAATGTAACATGGGCAGCTGCCTTCTAAGGGAGCATCTTGACCAAAATGAAACCACTAGTGACTGATTTGAAGTGAGGTCTCACACAAAATATTCAGTGTATCAATTTATTTTAATTACACTTAAAAAAAATGTAACAATATATTTTTGCAGTGCAACATTGCCACCCACATTACTGGTAAATCCTGCTCTGTGTGACTCTGTCGAGTCATTTCCCCTCATTCTGATTAGCACATACCCTTGTTTCACACCGAGACCCTCCATTGGTCCACCCAAGCGTTCTTTCTAATCTCTGACCTCATTTGCCATCTAATTAGGTCATAAAATCGGGCTGCCAGATCTCAGCACGATCAACTCGTGTTCATGACTGCGAGCCTCATTCACGCCCGGTTACACCCACTTGGGCTCCATTGACATGCGCTGGAATGTCCCAAACACTTTATAAACAACCACTATCGCTACATATTGATCTGTGAGCAAAACCATTGAAGTAATGGAGGCAGGACCGTAACATGTTAGTCTGCATGCAATAATCATTATTCAAGTGTGGGGATCGTTCACGTGTTGGGATGGATGGCTCAGCAGTCAATAAAGTGTG
Source organism: Yasuhikotakia modesta (assembly GCA_036877545.1). Lineage (NCBI taxonomy): Eukaryota > Metazoa > Chordata > Actinopteri > Cypriniformes > Botiidae > Yasuhikotakia > Yasuhikotakia modesta. The sequence continues at coordinate 13,829 of JBAJNP010008135.1, read as the reverse complement.
TAATGAATTATGTGCAGTAATGGGCTATATAAGAACGTGATTAGAAAGACCGTAAAATGAGGCTTGTCTGTTTAATTCTTTGCCATTCAAGCAGTAATGAAAGATTGTAAGCAGTGCTGTGTTATTTACCAGTCATTTTAAATTTCCTTGTCTTGGCTCATGCGTTAATGCAATCGGTTGCGCTACTGGGATCCACGTCACGAATTTGTTTGCATTCCTGTTGCAGAATCTTGAATATTTTAAATTCATTTCACATAGCAATTTTCTGTGTTCTGAAATTCTCCTGTGTTTTCCGGGTTTAAATTAGATTCTGAGTCACAGATTGTCATTGTGGATTTTGAGCCCTGTGGAATTGAGACGTTTGCTAAAAATAGTCCATCCATTTAGCAAACTTCATTGCGTAACTTTATGTTGCGTGTCATGGGTCTTGTTGCATATTGATTAGCTTTCTGGCGGCGTGATTGCAGTCGTACTTCCTCTCTGGTCTTGATTACTCCCTGTTGACAAACGCGTTGAGCTGATAGCACTTGCTCTGAGTTCCTGATGACATCAGATAAGTGTGGACTGCGTTGTCATAAACGTCTCTCAGGCAATAAGGCCATGATATACAGCTCCCTTGTTTTATAATTATCTTCAGTGCACGAGATCTTCTTAGGCATGTCTGCGCTAATTACACGATCACAATTTTATTTTAGTAAAAGCAAAGGATTTTTTTTTGTTTATAATAACATTGAGATTTTTGCCTCCGGCTGTGTTGACTTCATAAAACTTGGCAGTATTTTTCTACTCATGTTTAATGATTGAAAGTTTTACTGTCTGTGACTCAAAACTCTACTTACAAATTTCTTTGAAGGACTTCAGCATAAATTGTGAAACAAATGAGACTTCATATCTACATGCAATTCCCAGTAAAAGGAAATGAACATGTTTAAAATTGTAGCTAAATAGCATTGTAGCTTTTTTAGTTAGCTGATACGCAGATGTTGTTGATGTCATGAAATATATTTCTTAGTTTAAGCTTTAGGCTAATCTACAAGTAAGCTAAAATAATTTCAGTAAATTCAATGTTTTACATCCATGCAAATCATTTATTTGTGGCCTGAGGATGCTGTCGCAGTTTATTTTATGATATTGACCAGCTGACTGTACATTATTTCTTACATGTTCTATACGAGAATGCAGGAAAACTATTTCAATGGCATTTTTATGAAGGCACACATTGATTTTAGATAAACAGAGAGCTTGCGTCGCACGCGTGACCAAATATGACGCATAAAAAAATCTGAATTCGCAGGCTCTGCACTGTCTTGCGCACCCTTGGCTCTTCAAAGATCTGTGAGGTGGAGAAAGCTTTATGTGTGTGTCATGGTGATGGCATGAGAGCCGTTCCTTCCAGCTGAAATTTCATCTCAGGTGTTGGACAGCATACAAGACGGTTCATTATATGTGCTGAGGGCTGAGGTGGAGCTAAATCTCAAAAGAAGAGATTTGTAGATAACACTGTAGGATCAGTCACCAATCCCTGGGGTTTATATATGTGCCCAGTACAGCAATATCAACCCCACTGTGTGACACACTGCTAATAATTGAAGCCCAACTCAACTTCCTGTTGGCAGTTTGTCCTGTTACATTTGCATAATTGGACATGTCCCGCCTTTTTTTGAAACACCTTAATATCGCTGTCGTTTTTTTTTTACAGCTGTTCATGTGAAACGTCTGCTGACAGATTCGTTTTCACTTAATAAAGTCAGATAAAGCGTAAGAGGATCTGCGTGTGCTTAAGGAGCCAAATAACATCTCAGCTGTCTGTCTGAGTCTTGTTTAACAGAGAAGTGTCGTACTCAGAGTTCCAGCTTTAAGACACAGTCCGTCATAATTAAATGGCATTAAACCAGTAGTTTGCATCAGAGAGATCTCGCTGTTTTGATTTGTTGTGCCCCAAAATAACCTAAAGTTATAATGATAATCTGGAGAGGAAAATATCACATATAAGGACAGAGTTGGATTTCCTCCAGTTTTCATCCACAGTTTTTTGAGAGCAAAACAAAAAAAAATGAAAATGACCCATTTTGGAAACAATAGTACGTTGGCTTAGTGGCAGCGGACCCCATTAAATTGTATGTTTATTGGCAACAAGACAATTTTTAATTTAAAGAGTGTGTGCGTGCATGTGTGCGTGCATGCATGTGTGTGTGTGCGTGCATGCATGTGTGTGTGTGCGTGCATGCATGTGTGTGTGTGTGTGCATGCATGTGTGTGTGTGCGTGTTGTGTGCGTGTGTGTGTTGTGTGCATGCACGTGTGTGTGCTGTGTGCATGCATGCATGTGTGTGTGTGTGTTTGCTCTAATGAAGTCAGGGAGAGCGCTTTCTGAATTTTGACAATGTGCTCAACACTGTCAACAACTACAATCATTAGCAGTCAGCAGGGAGCTCGTTTCGTGATTCATGCCATGATTTTACACGCCTGGCAATATTAGCGTAAAATGACTCACACAGGCCAAAAACACTAAAGTTTTCAACTATTGAAATAATCACTCACAGAACCGTTTTATTGCACCAGTTTAACTTTAATTTGTGAACTTAAGAGGTAGCAAAGGAAGGTACTTATGTATGTAGCTCAGTCGTGGAATACAGTTCTTTCATTGTGGAGCCTAGAACTATTTTATTATTGCATTTGAAATCGCTGTTCCTGCAGGAAGAGTTTATTCATTTTCTGTTTTTCTTTGATGGTTAGAGTCTCGTTCTGTTGGCAGTTTTTAAAATGATGCCTCAGAAATGAAGTTCAATGTGTGTTTGCCAAAAATCAACAGAATTTGTTTAATTTTAGGTGGAGAAATTACGTTTGGCAACTGATGAGTGATCGCAAGCAGGTGTGTTACCGAACGAACAAACTAATGAGTCAATAAAGCCGCATGTCGGTGGGTAAATCTCTAAACAAATGAGTGATTCACTGAGTAAATGACACTATCTGTTTCCTGTTGTCTTGGAAAAGGAAGACAAGTCTGTTTTCGACTGTTTTGGCAACTCTTACACTTTGCAACTGATACTGTGAAGGATGTTGAGAGAGGTGAGTCTGAACATCATAACAGCGGTCTCTTCTCCTTAATCACTGCGCTCAGCTCGAGAAATTAATTAACACCCACTTCCAAACAGCCAAATTTCGTTGTCTGCGTGCCAACAGTTTCAGACAAGCGCATCAGTGAGCCGCTTAATGGCCTAGATGGGACTCTGCCTGTAGTTCAGTTCTTGAAGTTACTGGGCGTAGATTTACTTCTGACTGTAGCGCTTTGGCTGTTTTTCGATGTCTTCTTCTATTTGTGATCTGTTTGTTTTAGTTGTTTTTTCCTCTGACACGCAGCACTCGTGGGAATAGCATTATTTGTGATGATCATTTTTTCTGTGTCAGATTTTCGCTCCACATTTGTTATGTACACACTGTGAAATAAATGAAGTGAATCAGATGTGTGTCAAGGGGCGGAGTCTCCCGTGAGTGTGTTGATGTATAGGTGCTGTATCTGTGGTCCTGGCTGTGTACTGTTTTGCCACATATTGGATGCAGTAAATCTCCAGGGAGCTCATTATTCCAGCTCTGTTTGGCTGTGCCACAGCAAACAATATGCATGCCTGCACGTGTGTGTGTGTTTGTGTATGTGTGCGTGTGTCTGTATGTGTGTGTGCACGTGTTTGTGTGTGTAAGTGCCTGTGTGTGTGCGTGTGCATGTGTTTGCGTGCGTGTGTGCATGGGAAAAACCTGCCAGTGGTGGAGCTGCAATCTGGCCCAGGTTCTTCTCTGATAGATCTTGAGGTGACAGGGTCTGTCAGGGGGCTCGTTGCCATCCTGTCAGCATCTCACCTCTCTTCTTCCTTCTCCATCCAACCTCTGCTCTCTGTCCCCTCCTCTTTCTCTCCTTTTGTCTCTCTTCTGTTATTCTGCCAAAGTTCAGGAGCATCTGGTGTCCCTGGGGTCCAGCTGTCTCCTGCGCTCCATCTTCTCTTACATTGACCAAACGGTTAAAAATCAGTTTGCTTGCATGTATGCATTTTCCTTGCATCTGAGATCGTGTGGGATTTCTGAAGCGCGTGTTAGTGCCCCAAAGTGTGCCATCCTTAATGACTGCCTCATTTACAGTGTCTCTGTTTTAATGAAGTATTAACATGCGGCATGAGAGTAATTACAGGGCCGTCCCCGTTGGGTTTGTTCGACTGCACTGGAGAACTCAGAGAGAGGAAGGGTCAGCCATACAAATGCTTTATATGCTAATCAATGAGTGCATTTACAATAAATGTGAATTCACAATTCAGGCTCATTTGCATGTCTAGACCAGCAGCAACACCAGCTCAACCTGTTGTATAATCCTGTAGCTTATCAAATTAAGTTTAAGTATGAAGAATTAAGAATAGTAATAGTAATAGAAACATTCAGGAAGTCCAGATTTTTTTAGTCATGTTAACATGTTTTTAACATGTTAACTCTGTAACGTTCCACTAACAGTTTAAGAATATTGCTTTAATAGAAAATTACTGTTACTGCAAGAATGTTTATTGATAAGTTTGAGAGAACTTTCAGAGTACATTAGCAAACACTCTAAGGACGTTCACTGTAAGTTCATGATGATATGTTTGCCAGTTGAGGAATTATGTCTTCAGACAACTTTTGAATAGCCATCAATTGAGAAAGACGCTATTTTGGCTACAAAATGTTCTAGTCCTACCAACAAGGGCCCGCCCATGCTGTCTAACCAAAGCCTGGGTGCACGTATGAGAATTCTGGCTGGTCTCAGAGCAGTAGATGGGCCTTTGTTCAAATCTAAAGCAGACATGCTCATCCTTTAGCGAATCTGAAAGGCTGTGTCACCTCTAAACAAAGAAAAGATGAGCTGTCTGTAGCTTCTGTTTGTTGAGAGAAGAATTCAGCTAGGCCTGCAGTGTATTTTTTCAGTCTCTGTACTCCCATGACACTGTGCTCCTTGCTTTCTTCCTCTAAGAAGAAGCTTTAATCCTATGCGGTGTGCGCTACGCATGGCCTGGGCAGCTGTCCTCATCTGGCTTTGTGTGTGTAATGAGGGACCAAGATTGTGTTGTCTTTGATCTGAGGTGCTGCGGTCTAGCTGCGTGATACCTCATGTAAGGCTGGGGATTTGCTATTGTGTGTCTCTGGATCATTCGCTGACCTTCTGTGACCCTTCTCCTAAACAAACAGGCAAACTGGCTCCTCGTCCCCCAGCTTCAAAATATTTCCTGTTCTTCTTTTAAAACTTCTTATCTTCTGTATATGTTCTCCTCACAGCCGTATCTTATTTCATTTTCCCTCATCTCATCTGGTCTCTTCTTGTTTTGTAAAGTTTTGTTTGTTCTCCTGTTTTGTTTAATTTTTTTTTTCTTTGTCTCATGATGTCTCCTCTTGTCTCATCTCGCCTTGTTCAAGATCAAGTTTAAGCCTTGTGCAGTCCTGTCTCCTTATTTTGTTGTATGTTTGTTCTGCTCTTATCTAGTGTTTATTCTGTTCTGTTCTGTTCTGTTTTATTCTGTTTTATCTGTTTTCTGTTTTTTCATTTACTCGTACTTTTTTCTTTTCTCATCTTGTCTCGTCTCTTCTTGTCTCATCCTTTTTTGACTCCTCATCTCATCTTTTCTCATCTCTTCTCATCTTGTTTTCTCTTTTTCGCTTCTCTCCCCTCATCTCTTCTTGTCTCCTTTTCTTACTTCCCATTTCTTTTCTCATCATTTCTCTTTTCATCTTATCTTGTTTATTTTTATGTTTACAAACCGACAACACTGCAGACCTTCTCTCATGTGCTTTCACACCATCTCTGAAGTTCTCCTCATGGGATACGATGCACAATAACTGCTGGGATTTGCTCTCCTAAGCATTATCTTTGAATTAAAATCCATGGCCCAGGAATTACCTCACAGAATTACCTCACTGTTTGTTAATGATCCTGACGATAGTGTTTTGCTTCCTGTGGGCATCATTAGGTTGTTTAGATTCGACAGGAGACCCGATTCTCTCAGGTTGATAAGAAGACCTCATATAGCTAAATTCCTCTCTTTTGCAGGAATTCTCTCTTCTCCGATTGGATGATTTAGCAGACCAGCGGATGAACGTCGTGGGCTTCTCTGTGTTCAACAGGACGCATCCCTTCTTTCAGGATTTTGTGCACAGCCTCAACAGATCGTGGCAGGAGAACTGTGATCACGCTCCTTTTGCTGGGACACCAGTAAGACTGACACAGCTGGGGCTGGTTTTAAATACTCACATGTTTGGTTTTACTATTCATACAATAGTAAATATTGTATATTATTATATGTTATGTTTATTAGTTAAATGCAATATAAGTTAATTAGCATGATTTAACCTGCTAACCTCACACTCACCTTGAAACCGGGTTGTGACTGTATAATTCATCACACACTCACTCTCAGGAATACACACACCCCGCATGCTAATGTCAGCCCTGTTACTTCTGTTACTCCGTATATGAAAACATCTGTGTTACGGATTCCCTCAGATCTCACTTTAGTTAGTACTAATAAACTGGAATACGATTTTTAAAACATAAAGGAAAGCTTTAAAAGGACGCCACAGGTTTCTCTGCTACGATATCGAGCCGTAATAATTCATTTAAAAGATTTGTTTACATTTTTGTCTTCTAATTAAAGCTGCAGGGACTTAATAAAGAATAAATGGCAGCTGCGTTTGGAAAGTGGTTCTGGTGGAATTTCCCGTTTAATTGGGTCTAATCTTTAATTAATCAGAGGAAGCGAGTGGCCTGCTGACAGAATGAAGCCCACAGTAAGATTCAGCCCTGTTACACACTGGCCTACAAATTGAGACGTTCGTATGCAAGGTGTGGCAAAGCAAAACTAGCCTAGCCTAATATTCACAATGCAACCAAAGGAATATTTAAGCCCTGATTTTTATTAGGTGAAGAGTAGGATGGCTGGTTTGTGCAGAGATTAACCAGTGGAACTGTGTTATTCTACAGCGCACACATACACTCAGTCATTCTGACTGGATAATCCCCTTCATGTGACCAAAACGGATGCATTGAATATTTATTGTTGAATTGGATCAATTGTATGCAGCAAAATTTACTCACACAGCTATTTTAGTCACAAACACATGCTCAACTTTTCATTCACCTCCAGTGCACACACACACACAAAACACATACACAAAACACACACACACACACATCATCGCCCACTTTAAGTTGCTGTGTTGTTCGATAATACATCACAACACATCCTCATTTCAGACTCCTTTAGCACTAGAGCTGTAATGAAAATCAGAGGGAACTCCACAGGGTTTTCTGTAGTAATATTGTCTGATGTGTTTGGAGAGGTTAGTGATTGACTGAACAGGATTGTGGGATATCAGGGGGGTGAAGAATGCATCTATTTTTGTACCACATATGCCACAAAAACTGACCAGATGAATGTATGTTAGTAGACAGGATGTTACTAAAAACTAAAACTTGACATATTCAGTGTGTGTGTGTGTGTGTGTGTGTGTGTGTTTTGCAGCTCTCATCAGCACTGCTGTTTGATGCAGTGCACACGGTGGTGGCAGCTGTGCAGGAACTGAACCGTAGCCAGAACGTCGGAGCCACTCAGCTGTCCTGCAAGTCCTCCAAGATCTGGGAGCATGGAACCAGCCTCATGAACTACCTGAGGATGGTAAGAGGAACCGCAGGCAGAACCCACTACCTGCCAATCATCTCCCCTGCCTCTGTCACAGCCTCATTCATCATTCCGGTTCCTCACTGTTCCACCGCAGCCCACGAGTCCTCATCAACCTTCAACGGGTTTCCTGAAACCCAGACCATCATCATCGACCATCACTACCGCTACAGTTTGTCACTACCTCTTCTTCTAATGCATGTTGTATAGTAATCCATAGCTCACTTCATCTGCTGCCTTTTTTTAATGCTTCCAGTGAGGAGCACTGGAGTTGAAACCTCATTTAATAAACAGAAAGCTTGTGTGACCGCATGATGTTTCTGAGCATTAACATGACTTTGTGTGGGTCTCTCCGGATAGGTAGAGTTGGAAGGTCTAACGGGCCACATCGAGTTCAATAGCAAGGGACAGCGGTCCAACTATGCCCTCCGGATCATGCAGAACAGCAGAGATGGCCTCAGGCAGGTAAAGTAGCTCTCAGCCTCACCTGACCATCAGCTGGAGGTGAAACACAATTATCTGTCGGTTTTCTGCTGTCTGTTATACCAGATTTGATGTTAACGTGAATAACACTGCAGAAATCCACAGCGGCTCTTAAAGGGGCAGTGCACAAAATCTGTCATGTACTCGTCCTCGTGTCATTCACATGGCTTTCTTATGTAGAGCACAAAAAGTGATTTTCTTTTTTATTTAAAGAATCTCCTCACCGCTTTTTCCACAAAAGAGCACCAAAAAAACTGAATCATCTGGATAATTAATATTCAGATCATAAGATATGAAACAAACATATAATTTGCCAAGGAATCTGACATGACTGCTGCCCATGTCTGATGTCAGACATGTGATGTCAAACATTTTGTGAATAACGTCTCAGATGTTTCTCACGCAAAGCCAATATTGCTTTCGTATTGCTTCAAAAAGGTTGGGTAGACCACTTTATGATATATTTATGAAGCTTTTTTGTCAGTTTTAAACCCAATTTTTTGGCTTTCGTTATGTACAACAGTGTGGCCATTTACTTTTCCAAACATTCACTTTTTATGTCCCACAGAAAAAGAAAGTTATATGGGTTTAGACATGAGGGAGATAAAACAATGACACAATTTTCATTTTTGGCTAAACTTCTCTTTTAATAGGACATTGTTTTTCCCCAGTCCTCAGTCAGGAAGTAAAGTGTGGATGTGCTGATTTTAAAGTGCCCAACAGAGTCAGTCTGAACAATTGTGATGAAACTGTTGGTAATGAGCGCTTTCGTGGTTGTGTGATTTTATTGGTGGGTTTGGGTGTAGATGACTTTGCTGTTGTAACATGAGGCGGGACTTTATCATGTGTGCCATCTGGTGTGGCTAGGAAATGGACAACAAAACAAGTTTTGTAAAATAAGTGTAACATTTAGGGAGAGCTTTAATGTCTTCTGTTCTCTGAAAGGTGACCTTTCTCGTAAAGTATAATGTATTTTCATTTTCACACTCGCTTAGCTAACAGGAAACATTTTCAGATAGTTGGCTTACATCATCTAAAAGTTCTCTCAGAGGTTTCAAAAACATTTTTCAGTAAGGTTAGTGGAACGTTTTTTCAAGGGTATATATCATGTAGTTGTTAGTAGTTAGTGGAAAGCTTTAAAAAGTTACATGTGTAATGTTTAAATAACATTCCTATGACCAAGCGGTAATGTTAATACAATGTCTAAGAAACTGTACATTTGGAAGAGCCTAAAATTGTTAGCTGGCCAAACTCAGCTGCAACCTTTGAAGTTGAGTATTCTTTGCTCTGAGCTACATTCAAACTTAAAGCGGAGTTCTGACTTAAAACAGCCATTTAGAAAAAAAACTAACTTGACAGGCCAGACTAGTGTCTCCTGCTTCTCTGAATGTGACAGGAGAGAAAAGAGGAACAGAGGGGTACGGCTGTCAGACAGCAGACTGGACCCTCTGTGACTGTCAGCTTGTGTCATACACACACTTTTCTGTTGCTCTTTTAACCTTTAAAAATACTGTCAACTTTCTCACGGGCTGTTCCTGTATGGACGCCTCTGTCAGCTTCTGATGGACGTGTGGACAGCAGACACCAACTTTGTTCACTGTTCCAGACAGCAGAGATTAAAAAAGCAGCTGGTGTTTGCGATCAACTATATAAGTTTCACAAAGACATCACTAATTTCTCTGTTCAGGCTTTTTTCATAATGACTCAATTTCAGGTAATGTTTACTTTTATCGTCAAAGTACAGTCCAGTCAAGTTAATGCAAACGTTACTTCACTGTCCTAATTTTACTCTTATATTAATCTGTGTCAGTTTTTGTAACACAGACTATAAACATATGAGGGGGCCACAGCACACTGTTGCTACGATTTAAAGCCCAGCTGAGTTGGGAAAGATTTAGGGTCCAAGTTATACATGGTCTCTGGTATATAAATGCCTTTTATGGATGGACTAAACTTCTTAAAAGATTTGTAAATAACTTAAACTTGTGTATTTGTTTGTGATTTGTGATTTTAATCTTGTACTAATGAGACAGTTTTGGTAGAAAATACTTGTTTTTCATTTGGCTTAATCTTAAGGGATCTTCTTAGAAATCTAACTGAATCTGGACTAGATTTGTATAATTGTAGTGCATTGTTTTTTCCAGAAATGCATCTCTTATTTGTTTTCAATTTTGCTGAATATTGTAACTAAAGCTCATTTTTTGTGATGCCTGGTGCGCCTTCATTATGAAATTAAACATTCTTGCCAGTTTTCCGCTGGCAAATTCCTAAAATCATCCTAATTTAATGAATGTAATTCATTTCCAAAGTAAATCCTATCTGAATATAAAGGCGAGTTTTACTTGCGTAACATTTGACACGCTGCTGATTATTTTTCACACTGGCAACAATGTGTCACTCTCAGAGATGTATTTGAGAAAGATGTATGCAAATGCAGAGGGCGTAAGCGTGGACATTTTTATAAACTAATTCATGCACAATTTTTCCAGTAAATATGATTGAAAGGTGCAAAGTGATGGAAATTCTGTGGTAAATGTGTAACGCTAAGCTGTAATCCGCTGCTTAGAATTATAGCCCTTGCTAATTATTTTCTTTAAAACCCTTTATCAGGTAATTATGAAAGTGTGGAAAAGTCACAGAGGTCCATAAGTCCAAAAGTGTGAGAACTGTTCAGAAGATCATCACCTGAACGTCATTGCCAGTTTCTGCAGACCTGATCTTCTCAACAGCTTCTCCCATGCACTGCTAAGATGGACCATCCATGGTTTCTCCATATTTGGTCCACCAATCATCTCCATAAACAGACCCCATTAAACTGCAGCCCTTAGCAGCCTCCAGTGGTCCACTTTATCCACACATCTGCTCTTTCTCCCCACATCGAGCTTTGAAAAGAATGCACTGGTAAATATTTTCTACAGAAGGTGCTTTAATTCAGAACACTCTGCGTTTAGTTTTTATGGGAGAAGGTAATGAGCAATATCAAGCGGGCTAATAAGGAGCAAGTACATTCCAGCCATGGGCAGATGGTGTCCTCCGCTGGCCTGTCCCAGAAACAATGGCTCTTCTAAATGGATAATATAACTCGGCCTGTTCTGGAATCACTGAAATGAAGATGTACTGCAGAACAGGATGGAAATTATGATGGGACACCTTTCAATTTTTAAATGGCTGCTGGTGCACGCTGTGAGAGAGGAGAGATTTTTGTGTTTTGAGGGTTAGAGACAATGAGATGTGATCTCATTGACTTAAGCCAGATCGTGTAGCCGGTGCGTCCCAGGGGCGCACTGAGGGAAAATGCCCTTCAGGAGGTGTCAGGGAGGAGGATGGTGAGTTTGGGCACACCGCCAGCCTGAGAGCCCTTAGAGCGGTAATGTAGTTAAAACTGTTGGCAGGGTCTCACACACACATACACATACACAGGCATGGCTACTTGGTTATTTGTTTGAATAACGTTCTTGTAACCAATTGAGAATGTTAATGCAACATTTGAAAACTGAATGTGAATTTCTCAAGATATGGTAACCCATATTTGAAATGTGACCTGCATTTACACACACACACACAGCAGTGCAACATCCAGGGAGCAACTGGGGTAAAAGGTGACTGACACCTCAATCTCAGACATTGAGAATTTAACCTGTGACCTTTGGGTTGCATGTCCAATTCTCTAACCATTAGGCCATAGGAGTTATTTGACATTTGAAATTGATTTATTGTATTTTAGGTATGCATTTATTTTAGACTTTATTTGTTTGTAGGCTTTCTGTTTAAAACTATAAGAATTTATTGTATGCCCACTGATGCTGTTTTTTTTTTTTTTAAAAAAAAAAAAGAGGCTATAAAAATCACTTGTGTTCCTTTTTTAGAAAGACATCTTCAGCCTGCTTACACAGCTGGCCTCAGCCCTGCATGTTGCTGCCTGGGCTCGAGAGAGAGGCGAAAGTCAATTGTCTTTATTTCCCCCATCGATAGCATGGTGGGCTATTAATTAGCCTGAGCTCTGTGGAGCCTAATAGCCGTCAGAATCTGGCTGGCTGACTGCGCTGCTGTTTATTTGTTTGTCTGTTGCTGCGGGGGGTTGGACTTCTGCTCGGCCAGCGCGGACCGCTCTCGACGATTTTGTAATTAAGTTTTGTAATAGAAGTAGTTCATCAAGGGGTGAGATTGTGCCACCGGCTGTGGAGGTCTGACAACAGGAAGTGTAGCGAGGGCTCTCCCTCCCTGAGGGGCAGGCATTGGCTGTTTGCTTTTTTCCCCGCTGTGAGCGACCCAAATCTCCCACCTTGCTCTGATGTCGCTGTGGTTCTTCCCTAAGCAACCGGAACCATCCTCTGGCTAGTTCAAACAGCAGCAGACCCTGGTCTTATCTCTTCCACCCTGCATACACACTCACAGCAGGACCTTTAAATGCTCACACAGCTTTTTAAAATTTAAATTCAATTAAATTCGCTTGGTTCCACTCAGAGAGGGAATATCACAAGCTCTTCTTCTCAATTGAATTTGTTTACTTGTTTTCACAGCACGAGACCTCATTTATTAGGCCTGTCTGTTTTATTTGTGCGTTTTATCAAAGCATCTGAGGACCATATTAGCTGCTAAGCTCTGTCAAGTTTGCACCCCGTGTAGAACTTGAGGAGTCGACACATCCTGTCACACGCTGGGAGTTAAACTAGGGTTTCGATTCTTGTCCTAAAGATGTCATCATACCAGCTGGTTTGGCACATCTACTCAAAACTAGTTCATTTAAACCATTTTAAACCAGCAGTGTGTGTAACTCAAGGGTATCTAAGCAGGTTGACTTTTAAAAAGATTTTGAATTTTCCTTTTCAAATGTACAGCTTAAAGTATTAGGGTTGATAAATGATTTGAATAAGACAATAAGACTTAGAATAATAACCTACAACAAAAAATAGCAGAAACACTGTCACAAGCTACAAACTCCTCAGGATTTAAAGCATTTAAATCTTATCTGTGTGATATTTTATGTCTGAGTCAATTCATCACTTAGCATAACTCTCGTGCCTGAGTAAACACGCATCGAGAGATAGGTGAGGATCATTTTGAGTAGTCCAGGATTATCACTGATGGAAATCATGAATAAAGCGTTTACGTCCTCAATCCAAGCGGCAATAAAACTGTCACAGCAGCCGTAACGTTTCTCTGTAATGTAAACAATTTCTGTCAGAGCTTGAGTCGCCCGAGGAGAGCAATAACGTGAATGTGATGAAATATGGAAGATCACGTCTGCAGGATCACGTCTTAGATCACGTCTAAACGTGTGTGTGTGTGTCTGTGTGTGTGAGAGAGAGAGAGTGTGAGAGAGCTGGAGGAGGCGTGGCTTTTAACTTTTGATCTTATGCTTTCAAAGCCAGGTTGCTTAAAGTTTAATTTTTAAAAGACCGTCTCCAGAGCTGCTTTTGAAGACAGGTCTGTGTAAAAACTCAAGACGTGTGTCTGCAACTAAGAACCCCGAGATAAACCCAAAACTAGTGTAATTAACCTGGGTTTCCTTGCTGATTAGTTAATTTTGGAAGTGTGAGTGAGTGAGTGAGTGTGTGTGTGTGTGAGTGTGTGTGTGAGTGTGTGTGTGAGTGTGTGTGTGAGTGTGTGTGTGAGTGAGTGTGTGAGTGTGTGAGTGTGTGAGTGTGTGAGTGTGTGAGTG
>JBAJNP010008134.1:0-20903 GCA_036877545.1 Yasuhikotakia modesta | reverse complement strand
CAGGTGACTACCTCTTGAAGCTCATCAACAGAATGCCAAGAGTGTGCAAAGCAGTAATCAGAGCAAAAGGTAGCTACTTTGAAGAAACTAGAATGTAAGACATATTTTCAATTATTTTACACTTTTTTGTTAAGTACATAATTCCATATGTGTCCATTCACATCTTTGATGTCTTCTGTGTGCATCTACAATGTAAATATTTGTAAAAATAAAGAAAACATTGAATGTGAAGGTGTGTCCAAATTTTGGCCTGTACTGTACATGTATACATTTAGAGCAGCTTATTTATTGATATGACTTAGATATGAGGGGTCTTCACTGAGGGCTTTGTCAAACATCTTGCTCTCCTGCAAATGTTCCCTACCCAAAGATCTCAGGTTTCCCTGATGGAATTTGTTTGAAGCTGGGGAGTGTGCCTAAATGATCCCCATTTACAATCAGCCAAAAAGGGGCAATGGAGACGCTGAGTCTACTCTAGCACCACTTTGTGATCCAAAGAGCATTAAGAAAACACAGGTTTCTGTCCCGTTGCTAGTTTTACAACCGGCAACAGGCTGAAGGAGCTGATAAGATCTCTGGGGATGGCATGGTTTACTGGGACTCTTGCATACAAGATTTGTTAATTTGCACACACGAAAAAGTGACTTTCCTAACAAATTCATTCAAGCCCATGTTGCAGACAGGTGACTATGAAAGGGCATTACTTAACAAAGAAAAGCCCTTCCCATTTCATGATGTCAGCAATGGCTCCCCATGAAAGAGAAATGTCTGAGAAAGGAAATCATTTCTTTACACAAAAAATGTGAGGGCTACAAAAAGATCAGCAAATCTTTACATATCAGTCAAAATACTGTCAAAAGTGATCCAAAAAGTGATCCAAAAATTTAAGAAAGATGAGGTGCAACCATCTTACGGAGACGTTCAGGCTGTCCACGGACGCTCGACAGGAGCATCTTCTGATGAGAAGGGTTGAAGAAAATCGCAATGCAAGTTCACTGCAGTTAACTAAAGCAGTAGAAAGCTGAACTGGAGTGACCGTTTCCTGATACCATACGGCGCATACTGCAGAGGAATGGCATGCATGGGTATCATCCATGAAGGAAGCCTCTCCTAAAGCCCATGCACAAAAAAGCATCCCTAGAATTTGCTAGGACCCATGCTGAAAAATATGAAGACTACTGGGACGCTATACTCTGGAGTGATGAGACTAAGATCACTGTTTTTGGAACTAATTGTTTTAAAACTGTATGGCGTCTTAAAAGTGAGGATTTCAAAGAAAAATGCATGGTGCCTACAGTGAAACATGGTGGTGGCAGTGTCCTTATGTGGGGCTGCATGAGTGCTGCTGGTGTTGGAGAGCTGCATTTCGTTGATGGTATCATGAACTCAACAATGTACTGCTCAATACTGAAGAAGATGCTGCCATTGCACACTTGATTGTCGTGCATGGAGTGATGGCATCTTTCTTTTCCAACATAAATCTTTATTTTCCAACACAACAATGATCCAAAACACACATCTAAAGCTACTGTTGCATTTTTGAAGAAGAACAGGGTGAAGGTAATTGAATGGCCAAGTCTCCTGATCTGAACCTAATAGAACACCTGCAGGGATTTCTGAAGCGACAAGTTGAGCATCACTCTCCATCCAGCATCCAGGCTCTAAAAGAAGTTATTTTTGAAGAATGTGAAAAGATAGATGTTGCCAATATGTCGCCAACTTGTTAATTCCATGCATAGAAGACTTCGTGCTGTCCTTAAAAAGCACGGTGTTCATGCAAAATACTAGATTTAGTAGTTTTTATTGCAGGGTGTATTCATTTTATTCAACCAATTTGATTAAAATTGAAGATTTTGTGATCCAAGTAAGATTATTAACCTTAGTTTCATGTTATGAAAGGAGTTAAAGAAGTGTTCAATAAAAATAAGTCTTGTGAAACATTTGTTAAAAAAATGTGTACTTTTAAAAGGGGATGTACTCATTTATGCTGAACACTGTATGTTGTTCTGAGGGTGATTGCAAATGGCTGCCACCTGTGGCAACATACTTTTTCTTCTTTTAAAGAGAATGTTGTGATCACTTATGTCAAGGGCTGCTCTAAGGTAGAGTAGAAAATGCAGCCAAAATATTTTTATCTCTCTGATGAGAGTGGTCTCTGTACTATAATATGATCTTAATCCTGACTATTTATTTTATTCAAACAATTTGATTGAAGATTTTGTGATCCAAGTTAGATTATTAACCTTAATTTCATGTTATGGAGTTAAAGAAGTGTTCAATAAAAATAAGTCTTGTGAAAAGTTTGGTAAAAAAATGTGTACTTTTAAAAGTGGCCTGCATTTTTCATGCATTGTATTATTCTCATTAAACATTTTATTTTTATTTTACTAAGGCATGGCTTGGCTTATTTCTCTCCTAAAAGACAGTTTATTGACAGAATAAAGTCTGGCATCCCTGGGTGGGCCTCACAATTGATGAATTGGTGTGAGTGTATATAACACCATGAACTATGATTTATCATCTAAAGCTGAATAGAAGCCGGATTTAGAACTTCTGTTCTACTCAAAGATGGGGCATCCAGGCTGTCTACAGATTAAAGGCAAGTGGAAACTTTCTAATAATTAAAGTATATCTCTTTCTCTGAAATATGGGCACAGATTTGGCATTCTGGGAACGCAGGATAATGTTCTAAGAATTTGTTTGCTGAGGAATAAATACATAAACCATATTGAGAATTTTTTTGTCCATCTAGGAAGAACGTGATGTAAATATGAGACGGGCCCTCGTCCTTCGTGCACTTCCTGTGTACCTGCGTGAAGATGCCTCCAAGTTTTTCAGGATCTGTAATGTAAGTGTACTGGTCTCACTATCGATCCCTTTGCCTAGCTATTCAGTCATCTTAAAACTCTTAGAACTCTAGGAGAACAAGGGGGCATTCCAGAAAGTTTTAACAAACTCTGAGCCTAACCCTAAACTTTGAGGTGACTTACGCTGTAAAGTAAAACTCTTAAGTTTTCAGATCAGTCAGACATGGTGGAGGTGAACACCACTTAATGTTCATTTACTCAGCAGGATGTTAGGACACAAATGTGTGTTAAACAGCATCTGTTGGTGGTAAAAGCTACTACAAGTCAAAACATCTACCGAATAAATGTTTACTTTGTTTAATATGTAAAATAAAAACCAAAGTGAGGAGCCAACGTGAGAATGTTTAAGTGCAAAGTGCTAAGTGACAGTAATGTCTAGACATCATTAGCATGATTTGTATCCTTGAGGGGCTGATTCTTGTATTATTTGTCTTATAGTCAGCAGATGGCCCAGACCTCACTGATACTCCGGTGGCTCTCCTGACAGTCGTCACGGATGACACTGCTAATACGCCCCTCTTCAGCCCTGAGAGCATCTGTATTGTTGTGGAGGATGAAATACTTGTGAGTGGTCCCACAAATCTGGCTGACTCATTTCTTCTGCTCTTTAGGTACATCTACGCACTAGACCTACAGTACCCAAAGAATCTCGAACTTACATTCACATTTATCCAAAAAGTTGTGGTGTGTCTTGAGGACAACAAACCACTGAAAGGGCATCTTCTGACTCTGATGAATGATTTGTTCAATTACTGAATCATTCAGAATTTGTTGAGTTTGGATTGTTTGTTTGAGTATTCAGGATGCTTTTTTCCCTCTTTACAAATGCAATCATTTGCCTCTTCTACCTCAGATGTAAGATGTGACACTGTTTGCCTGTTCTGCCTCAGATTTAATACACTGATTGTTAATAGATACAACATTGACATATAGCCAAAGTTTTTGCACTGAATACCGTGGGAAACGACTGTTCAATTCATGCACTATACATGTTTATTCTGCCTACCTTGATGCACTACTGCAGTTGAAGTACAGCAAAGTAGAAACCAGTACTTCTTTAAATGTATTTTTAAAAAAGTGTGTTTTTAAGGGAACAGTAACATTTTTAAACGTTAAATGGCTCCACATTCTAATAGTTTTCATTGCTGTTGAGGATGGATTATTCTTAAGAATCTTATTAAATTTGATCATTTTTATCATAATGTTGAATAACGTGAGATGGAGACCCAAAATACTAAATCTACCCTCTGTAGCAATGACCACTACCAGAATATGTAACACTTAATGTACTTTAAAACAGATTTTTGTTTTAATGGAGTCATTTCCTTTTGTTTTAATTGTATGACAAGCACTTTGTTTTGACTGCGCTCCTTTGGTTCGTGCCATTTAAAAAGCACATTGTGTTGAATAAAAAAAGTTGTTCATTTGTCACTGTGGTGTCACTTTCATGTTTTCTAACATTATTATCTGATTATAATTGTGTAGTGGGCTGACAAGTATTTAAGTTTAGAATAAATTTTGAGTGCATCTCCCACATTTTGAGTAGAAAATTATTGAACATTTTCAGTATATTTCCCACATTATGAGTTGAAATGTAAATGTAATGAAATTTTGAATGTATTTTCAACATTATATGAGTTGAAAAATATTAAAAATTTTAAGATGAGGAATGTCAATATTTATTGAGATAATTTAAGGCAACTGTAAATATAATTTTTATTTTATGTAAACTTAAAACATTTAAAAACATCACTAAAATACTTTTGTGTTATCTGTTACAAAATAATTTTTGAGTTCTGTGTGTAGGTGTTCCTTTGCCAAGAGAATTATCCAATAACAGACCCCAGAAATTGTTACATAACAATTTATTACGTTTGAAAATAATAGAAAATAAAAATTGTATTTTTTAATAACGGTGAACTAAATTTTATGATTGTTTTGACAAATATCTTAGATAAAAATTGCAATGCATATCGTTTTTTATCTCTAGGGTTTCTGAGGAAATTAAACCCTGTGTTTTGCCCCCAAGTGCAACCTCAATCAGGATAAGGATATCCCATCTGAATCTGTACTGAAATTTTTGAAGTTATAATTGTCAAGCTAAATTGTAAAGATTTTAATTGTATTGATAATTTTAATTATATCAGTAATCTAATAATTCATAATCTTAATTCTATCAGATTATGAATAGCATACTAATTTTGAATTATTTTATCATGAATGAAGCTGATTTCGAATAGCTGCTGAAGTAATATGAAGGCATCAGTGTGACAGTGAAAATATTACTGCTTCCTGCAATTGATTCTTTGCAGGAAATCACATGTCTGTGAAGAGAAAGAGGTCCCTACTTTTAAAAATGTCCAAGCATATGCCCTCCCCAATCCCTCAATCCCTATCTGTGTATTATATAAAGATGTTTAGTTGCTGTTCTGCTGTTTCTGCAGTGAACTGAACCAACATGCAAGTAGTAAACAAAAATTTACTATGTCTAGCACTCATTAACTGTATTCCAGCAAGACTATTATGCTGTTGTCACTTATAGTAATTAATATTCATAAGTCAATAGGGTTTGCAATGTACCGCAATGTACATGCAGATGCCATGTTCCACACCCCTGCACACATGGACTGAGAAGCAAACGTTTTCAAACTCAATAGATTCTCTGCACCTGCAGCCATATTTATCCATGGTAATTTCATCACACTCCATCTCTGCTCTGATCAACATTGTGAGAGGAGGACAAAGGCATGAACCAGCAGAGTGGAAAATGAGCCTTCTGATTGGGATTCGTAAAGGTATTTCAAGAAGGTTTGTGTGATTGGTAATTTCACAGGGCTGTGGAGGCCAAGGATAGGAGATGAAATTCAAACCAGTTTCAGTTTCTGATTAGGGTTCAGCTGTAGTCAGCCTATGCAAGGACTCCAACTCTTTCTGCATACATTGCATTCTGTATAAAAATATTACATACTGTACCTATAACTGCTTTGCAGATCAGCATCAAAAGCCTACTTCTGGCCAGGGTCCCTTTCACTCATTCATTGAGTGGATAGTAAGATACTGTAAGTCTGTAAGATGATGTTATAAGTGTTATAAATAATAACAGTAAAGAAAATCTGTTGTTTTTAAACTTTAATTTGTGTAATAATGGCAGAGAAGTCATTTACACCAGTGTCCAGTAACCTGTATGCCAGAACAGGCAGCGGAGGAAACCTGCCCTATACAATTTTGCACCACACTAGTGTGAGCACTAAGATCCAGTAGGTCAAATTAGACTTACTGTAAAAAGTGAGAGTAATTTCCACATTGTACAAGGTTCGCTGAAAGTTTAACTTAAGAAGCATTGCCTTCTTGAAGGCAGTTTGTTTTAGTAGGGATGACACTAGAGTATTAGTAGTATTCATATGTGGAGGTTTATTTATAGACAGATCCAAATCAACACACAAAGGAGTGAAAATAAAATAGGTAAGGGTCAAATCACAAAAAGACAAGACCAAGCAGACAAAGCAAAAGGATAATCCAAAAGGCAACAATCAAAAAAGCAGGTAAAGGTGAGAGCCGCTTCCTATCAGTATTTTGGCAAAGGCTCCCACTGCTGACGAGAAAGGAAGTGACGTTACATATGTCTTAAATGTATAACACCTTTTTTTTTATTTCTTTACACCTGAATTCCCTTTTGTTTGGGCAACAACAGGAGAATTCTTATCTGGGGGAATTCTCTGTTGCTTCCCTCTTTGCTGCCTTATATTTTATTTAATTGGATTATTGCTTTTAATTCATTTTTATATATTTTTTGTATTGTACGCTTAGGTTTACTAAATAAGATACAGCCCAATTAAGTTGCTAGAGACACCAAAGAAAGACCATCATTACAAACCATCTCTGTTCCTCAAACTGTTTCTGTACTGGTCTATTCCTGATACTTCAGATAAACCACCTCCTTAAACTGTATGACACCAGAACACCGCCATCTGCAGGACCTGTCATCAACGCTGTTAGTCAACCTTCTCTGAATATGAAAACTTTTCTGCCTCTCTTTACTGTCTCTCTTTTAATTTATGTTGATTTTATATGACACAAACCAACCTGTACAAACCAACAAGAAAAACTCCCAGTAATAATGTTGATAAACCAAATTTTGTGGTTGCTAACCAGTTCTTTATTGTTGTATCTGTTGTAGTAATATGCACACTTCTCTATTGTCTCAGTGCTGAAGGATTATGGGCATAAAATTAGTTGGTGTGAGAGAAGAGGATACAGAGGATAGGGTTAGATGGAGGGACATGAGTCACTGTGGTCACAGCCGAAAGGAGAAGTTGTTTCAGAACACTGCAGCTAGAGTGTCTACTAGTGTAATGAAAATGCTCACAAAACAGGCATGAAACAACAAAATCCAAAATAAACATTTTAATTTAAGTGCAAAACAGGCATGAACAGGTAACACAGAGAACACACAATATCACTTCAATAACCGACAAACATATACTGAACATAAACAGACTAACTACCAACAGGTGAGACTAATTAGACTGGACAGGAAGAACAGGAACTCCATATATGGTCACACACATGGGACAAACCAACATGACAGTCCAGACAGTGGTGTTACATCTAGATATAAGAGATTAGATCATATCAGCTTTGGCTTGTTCCCTGGGAAACACCTGACATGTACAAGAAACATATTTTTCAAATATCACTTTCAACATAATAGGTACAAATACTCACAGAACTTCATTTAATTATTCATTCCCTATTTACTTATTAAACCAGTTATTAATGCTTTAGGGACTTTTGTGAGGTTCTATTTCTTGTCCTTTCCTTAATAGTAAATTTATTGTATCATAGTAATGCTGCATACATTGCATCCTATTACATCTGTGTACTGCGATGGATCAACAAGTCTATCTAAAACTGCTCTCTGAAACCACTTTGCAACTACATTGTGAAAACAGATATAAAAATAAAATGAACTGGAACTATAGTAGCAGGGGCCTGTTAAGAGACAACAGGACTCACACTGACATGGTGTGCTTTACTGGTTACTGAAATGTTCCTGTAGCTTTGTCATTGCAATTATTCACAAAAATGTCTAAAGAGACCTTTTCAGTATTTCAGATTTACGTTTCATCGCAAATTTCTGTAGGACCATCTGCCAAATAAATGTAAATGTAAGGGGTTTACAGTTAAGACCCGTTGATCAGTTATGCTGAATAAAGATCATAGATGCAATAATGGAAGGAAATTACCAAAGAAAATTAGCAGAAGCCAGCTTCAAAACTCAGCATGGTGTTCCTAGGCTGCCCTGTGCACTTTGTAATAAACCTAAACCAAATACATGTTGGAAAGGTCTTGACCTGGAGAGTAACATATGTCAGTATGAAGATTCTACATGGCTCCTGCTCTCTAAATACTGACCTTTGAACCACAAACTTGGACCATGCTTGAATATTTATAATCCATCAACAAGAAGGTCTACAGACATGAGACCAAATGTTATTGAGACCTCTGGACCCTAGCTGTCCTGTGAACATATTCACATCTGGAGCACTATTGGGCATCCACTGGGGGCACTGTAAAAGCAGCCCAAAAGCCATTTTCTTTCATTTAACAATTATAATTGTATACGTGTATCTGATAACAACCATGTCTTTCCCACCCTCTAAAACCCCTAGGAGTACCTGCAGTTTAATACTGCCATCTTCCAGTTATGGGGAATATAACAGTGTATACACAAATTACAATTTTTGGCACCCGCATTTATTAGTGATAACGGCCGGAAAAAAAGGCCGGATATGCGAATGCTGAAGGGTAAATAGTGTGTGTGTTGCTGCTGTTTAAGTTACGTATTAAAAAAGTTTAAACAAGCATTCTGTCGTAAAACTGCCTTTCTGTTGCTCGCGTTAGACGCTACAATATGTTTACAATATGTTTCGGCTATAGGAGACCATTGAAAGAAATTATACGTTTTTATAACCCCTTTCCTACTCTGGAAATCGGAAGAACTACAAATCTACTGGGAATTGTAGTTTATAAATACATTGGCGACTGGCGGCCCATCCGTATAAGGCCCATAGCATCTTCAAATACGGTCCGCTGGAACATATACTCTCGTCAATTTTGATAAAACTGAGAAACAAGATTTGGATGTTAATTTCAACACACACCAAGAGAGGTCGCCATTGTTCTCGCCGATCACTGTTATCTACACTGTAATCTTTATCACTGAATTGTTATATTCTTTTATGTTCAGTCAGGGATATCTTTAATAGTAATGTGTAATTTGGGAATATGTTTTTGTTAAGCACCATATATTATGTTGAAAATATTCTGTAAGATAGGACCCTTGAACCTTGTGTACATTTAGTGCAATTGAGACATTACAGTTACATTTAAATTTGCATGTGGATGAAGTTGACCATTTAAATTAGCATAATTGCAGTTTTTTTATTTTTAACACACACACACACACGAGTTCCTTCAATACATTTCCTTAATAAAATATTAATAAAGATGATGTAAAATATGGGAGTCTAAATTAGTAATGTGGCCCCTTGGTTTAAAGGACAAAAATTATTGGCCCTCACCATTATCAATTTGCCGTAGACTCAAAGTAACAGGTTTAACCTATTTACATTGTGGTGTTTTTAGTTTTATCTGATTAAGAAAAGATTTATCCCACCCCTTTCAAATTGAAAAAAAAAATTGGTTTGGGCCTTTTTGTTCTGATTGAGATTTTTTTAGATGGCACATCCGGCTCATTCTGAAAGGACATTTAAACAATTACAATCAGATTAAAATGCTGGATGTAAATGCACCTAGTAACCCCTACAAGGCTCACCCCATTAATTAATAAATTCCCCATATGAGCTTCTGACTGTCTTCACAGACACAGATTTAGAGTTAAAACTAAATCTAAGGTAATTTAGCTTTGCTAGTGCCAAGCCATGAATCTAGCCCAACAGCAAGTGTTACACCCCCAGTAGACAGAACACCACTAAAGATTACGTTTTTTTTGAAAGAAAACCAAAACCCTAACATAACATACAAAGACCAAATATTAAAAAGACAGCCTCACTGTTGATGTAACAGTAGACATAAAATCATGTCCATTACAACATCAATGTCAAAAATGTAAATTTCTATAACTTCCAGAAAAAAAATGCAGTGCACAATTTTTCTACTGACAAAATACTTTTCTACCTGAAAAATAAAAAGCCACAACACTATGAAACAATCACCATTTCAAAGATATAGAGAGCAAACAGAAAGAAATAAATAAAAAAATTACAATTTCTCAAAACAATAACACAATTGACATAACTTGTGCAACAAAATTATTAAAAAGGATTAAAATGTATATTAACGTGATAGTAATGATAGTGTAAAAATCAGCGTGTTCCTCATTACATCATCCCTCAATAGCTCTAAACTCTAAAGAATTTTAATCACATGGCTGGCATAATAGTGCTGATCACATCTAAAAGATTGTTGCACCTCATGGAAGCCTTCATTACAGATGGCAAGCAAAATTACACATTTGAGCCCCTTGGATTATGCTAAATGAAAAGACATGGATCTGATGTACAGATTTTGTTCTAGTATTTTTTTTCTAGTATTTTTTTCCATCAATCAAAAGCATATTGATCACAATAAAGATTAATTAAAACAACAACAATTTTAAACAAGAAAAAAAACAAGAAAAAAGCATAAAGACTAGTGTCTCGTGCAAGGACTCCTCAAACTGTAGACAAACAATATTATCCTCCATTAACTGATTATTTTGGCACACAGAGTTTGAGGATTACATTTTAATAAAAACAGGGCCAAACTATTAATCTGATTAAATTGTTCATGTCTGCCAGCTACACACCTCTTAAAATGAAAGGGCAGTTTATTATGAAATTCTGGTTGTATTTTACTGTAACATTACACCTGCTTGCACCCCAATGAAACTGTCATCTTAAGTGTTAATTGGTTGTTTTCACAAAGCACAGACAGCCGAAGGATTATAATATCTATAATATCTCAATGTTTACACACCACACCTCCAAATAAGGTTGCAAGACTATAGACTGCAAATCAGTAAAACATGAGTTTAAGGGGAAATTTTAGAGATTTACAAATTTAGTCTGTTCTTCACATAAAGCTAACATGCAGTTTCAGAAGAAATTGAATATTACACACAAGTCATGCAGACTTGTTATATTTCAATATTCTGTCTAAGAGACTAGCTGATTCTCAATAGATGACACAAAGGTGAGATACAAAACTGTATCTCTTCCTTCATTTGGCTCTTGTCAAAGTGCAAGAGGATCACTTGATTACAGCGTGGACAGGTTGAAAAGCATGTGATTGTGAAAGCCCTTAAGAATCTTACGATATTGTAAACTCAGACCTTACAGTCAGTAGCAGAGATGAACAGACAATAAATGCTTGAATCCCTCAGGTCAGTAAAAGAAGAATGTGCAGGGTTTAACCACAACATTTCCAGTACACTAATAGACAGAAAAAAAAGGCAACAAACTAAACAGTTGATTTGAAAGCCATCTATTGAAAAGTCTATACCTATTGAAATCTGTCAAGTAACTTGGTAAGAGAATATATAATTAATCTGTACACACTTCACATTATAATTAGCAAAGCCAAAAGGCAGAGATATAATACGCTATATCTTTAAAAACTTTAAAGAAGTATTTTTGGGTGAATTTACACTTACTAGCTTAATAGTAATAGTTACCAGTAGGAATAGTTACTTTATGTAATAGTAAAATCTGTACTATTTCAATTATTAGTAACAATGTCATAATGCAAAAATATGAAATATTATCTGGACATGTTGCTTGTGATCTTCACCCAAAGTATTGTTCGGAGGAAATATCACTTCGTGGATCAGTCAGTACCAGGACATTGTGTGGTTTAACTGTATAGGTTGACCTTTTAAAATGCAAAATGTTCCAAAGGCTGTGGTCATGCATATATTGAGAAACTGTAAAAAGTATCTGTAAAAAGTAGTGACAATCTCAAAACACCTGGACATGAATTACATAAAGCCTTCTTTTAGTGGATCGTTAAAATACATTAAAATAGAAGCTCACTCTAATTCTCACATATGGCTCTGCTCTCTTGGTTGCTTTTATGTCAACATCAAAATGTAATCTTACCCTGTGTTTTAGTTTTCTTTGTATTAAACATAACGCTAAATACAGTTGGATATCCACGAAATAGAGTTCTACCAAATAAATGCAAATAAATGCAGTCTTTTTTAATATGGGGATTATTTCCTTGGCATCTTCTCACTTAGACATCCAGAGACAGACAAGTTGATCTTGCTAGCTTTACATTTCCTGAATGAAACTTCGATAAAGGATGAATGTGTTGCATTAATCTTCAATTTCAAGATTACATTATTTTTAGTCTTTTTTTAGTTTTAAACTGAAAAATGCTTTTGCAACATTTTTTCACAACAGCAATGCAATATCACAGTTTGGGATCTTCACGGGAAGACGATGACTGGCAATTCTGCATTTTGGAATGGGAGGCAGATGATGAAGATGAGGATGATGAAGATGAGGATGAGCTGCGCCTAGTCTCTATGCCAGTGCTGGTCATTTTCATTTTACGGCGCTTTGCAAGAGGAGCATTATCAACGCTTTTAAGGAAAAATCCCTCACGTTTTCCCCGGTTAAATGCCTGAGTGTGAAAAGAAAAAAGGTAAATGTGATGATTTGAAAGACATTTAACACACCTAAATTATAAAGGTTTTAGATTTTAGATCCAAATTTAGATGTGTTTTGTGACATTATCACGACTATGGGCTTTTCAAAGTTCAACTACAAAGTTATCTGTTAAAGAGATAAACAGTACTGTCTTTAAGAGATACAAGACCTTGTAGGTGGCATTGACATAGGTGCGGACAGTTGGGCCGCAAGACTCCAAAACATCTGGAGTGCAGAGAGGGGTGGAAGACATGACTCCCCCTCCCTGAAGCCAAGTGTTTTCCTTTAGAGCAGAGAGCTTCATACGACGCACAGGGTCTACAGTTAACAAACCTGTGATGAGAAAGAGAAAGGGAGAGAGGGAGAGTGGTGAAAAGGATAGCTAGGGATAAAACTTAAGACAGGAAACTAATCTGGGAGGTACCAACAGAAGGATCATTCAGCTGCTAAAGCTACACTTTAGCTACTCTCTTCACCAGATCACCAATCCTCATCTGTGTCAATTTAGGTGATTAGTTCTGTACTATCAAGTTCTGTACTGCTATTTTAGGTCATAATCAATAGAGGCTCTGCGCAAATACAAATTATTCAGTTTTCTATAAAATTCTTATAAACAGTATGTATAATCTAATGTAAAGGTATATACAGTATCTTACAAAAGTGAGTACACTCTTTACATTTTTTTAAACATTTTGCATTACATTTTGGTAAATATTTTGTTGTATCTTCATGTGACAACACTAAAGAAATAACACTTTGCTACAATGTGAAATAGTTAGTGTACAGCTTGTATAACAGTTTAAATTTGCTGTCCCCTCAAAATAACTCAACACACAGCCAAACTGTTTGACACAAAGCTGTTAAAAGAGATAAACAATACAAAACTTGCTTTTAAGTGTTGCTAAGTGAGTTCACTTCTTAGTAAAAAAAAAAAATCCAAATTTGGCCTAATTAGTCATTTTCTCTCCCTGGTGTCATGTTACTGGTTAGTGTTTAAAGGTCTCAGTCTGGAAAAAGTATGACTTACATGTTTTAATGCATATTACAGATATATCCAATGCAGTATAAACTGTATTGCAAAATTTCTACTTATTGACAATTTCAACATGCTACTGCAACACAGAAGACTCATATAGAACAGTCATACAGGAAATGTTTTTAGTAAATACTTGATTGGAACTCTAAACCTAATTCAAATTATATTCATTTATGTTCAATCCACATTTTGCATTTGTGCATTTTTTTAAATGTGGTTGGTTAATTCCTCTGGGCATGCTTCCTGTGGACCTGCCTTGAAAAATACATATTCATCCAATAGGCCAGTTTAGATTGTTTCATTATTAGTACCTCTCACTAGATCTTTAGCCTCTTCTGACACACCCTTCCAGGCTTCTCCATCCAATGAGAAATCCCCCTCTTTGATTTTGTGCATGATGTCAGCTGCATGTGATGATGTCATTCCTTTTTTCTCACTCTGGAAAGGAACTTGACCGGACAGCATGGTGTACTAGCAAAACAGAATTACATCAACACACTTTAAGTGACTTTCTAAACAAGTTTAATAAAATATTGTTAAAATATATTTTATTATTTGTGCCAACATAATTTCTGTTATTTTTTTAAAAAATAAGACCAAAAATTGTAGAAAAAACAGCCTATAATATTGTATGATACAGGGGAAACTTTCAAAACGCTTTCAAAAGCTTCTCAGAAAAATTCCTCAAGAAACTGGGTGATGAAAAAGATTTACTGTGTATCAAGAGAGTGGAAAAAAAACATGCACACAGAGTACCTTTTTAAGAAGGTACAAGGCAGGCGTGCACAAAATCTTTGATGTGATGTAAAAAAACATGCCTGCTAGCTCAATAAATTATCTTCTTAGAGAGCTCATTAAAAAAGCCTTTACAGTTTAGAGAAGGCATAATTCATCAGCAAATGACAAATACATTTGCAAAAATTAAATACACTATGGAAATAACTTTGGTTATACTGTTAATTTATTTGAAGATTTAGAAACTAGATATTAGAAGTTTGTAGATTAATATTGCAATTAACAATTATAACGGTAACAATTATATAATTATCATAATAAAAATTGGGGGTCTAAGGATTTTTAATTTTAAAATGGCTTTCTAAAATGGTACCATAAAAAAGTATCTTGAACGTGATCCAACACTGACCTTGCTCCAAACTGAAACATCATACATATGGCAGTCCCATCTAAACTACCTGTCTGATATGTATTGCATTTCATTTATACATAGTACATTTGCATACATCTTGTCAGTCTCAAACTCACAAACCTACCAAGATGACCCCCAAGCTCCAGAGGTCACATGCTTGGTCATATCCAGAGCTGTGGAACAGTTCAGGTGCAGCATATTGCAGCGTGAAGCAGGGTGTCTGCAGGGGGGCACTGCCACTCCCTGCTGGAAACAACCGCGCAAAACCAAAATCAATCACCTTCAACTGAGAGTCGTCCGACTCATCAGCAAACAGCACGTTCTGCCATCAAGGTAAAAGAGACAGAAACAGAGAAAACAATCCTTTAATGCATAGCAGTATGTGACAGTGAATTACTTTCATAGAAAAATAAACTGTCAACAAAAATCTGTCAACAGCAAAAAAGCACAAGAATAACAAGTAATTTGCAAAACTGCAAGTAGTACTGTAATAAGTGATACTGTGCAGTGGCATGCACACACATTGTTGGCTGTTTCACAACAATTTAAAATTTGGCACATTCAATCAGATTCAGAGAGAAATGGTAGGCTACATATTGGTTAAAATGCTAGAGATTCATCAACCAATTCATCAATCTGCTTTACACAGATAAAATGATAAAGCACTTTGTCAGAGCCCTTCTTTCATTTTTATGTTTCCACACCACTAGCAGCACTGTAAAATTTAACTTATGTAACTATGCTACAGTGATACCTCAAAGTTACAACAAACTTTGGGGGAAAATGAAGAAAACTGTGCAGCTGGATATCTGAGCACAAATGTGGCTCAATGCTAAACGCATAATATAAGAAAAATCAGGCAAACTGAGCGTAAAAGTAACATGTTTTTGTCAGTTATGGTTGCCCATAACCGAAATGTGATCTTTGCATTTAACCCTTCCTTAGTGAGTAGTAAATACACAAACACCCAGACACTGGCAGAGCTGGCATGATCAGTTACTGGCACTGTCATTAGATGACAGATTGCTTTCATACAAATAGAGATGTTAAAATGACTTGTATGTCATATCAATTACCCATTTATTTCCAAATGATTCATCCAGGCTATCTTTTTATTTTTCCACATAATAATCAATTAAGTGATTGACAGGCACATTTAGTTATCAGCAAATTCATATTTATCTGCTTGCATTTTAAATTTTAGCTTAGGATGCACTGCTAATAAAACTCAACGGTAATTGTTTGTTTTTTAAGTCTTTACCTCTGGTTTGAGGTCTCTGTGTACGACTCCAGCCTCATGCATGAAGCTAACAGCAGACACCACGCTCTTCATTAGCTGGCTGGCCTCCCACTCTGCAAACATTTTCTTTTTCCGTATCCGTTCCAAAAGCTCTCCACCATGCAACAGCTCCATGACAAGGTATGTATGATACTATTAAAGAAATAAAACTGTTATATCAAGGTAATATCAAGGTAAACCAGGCAAAAAACAACAGCATGCATACCTGATCAGTATAGACCTCATGGAGCGTGACAATGTTAGGGTGAGATTCACACTGTCTTAGTGCTGCAACCTCTCTTTGAGTCATGGCCTCCATCCTACAACAGCAAAAGGAATCATGCCGAAACTTCTCTACAGGTAATATATACAACAATGGCTTAGAGCAAGTCTTATAATGGATCAACATAGATATTAAGCACAACAATGCCTCTATATTAAATGAGTGGTACACTGATACATGTTTTCATTAGTTGATTTTGAAATTATTACATTTAGCCCAAACAGTGCTTAACGTGAAGTTTTATTTATGTGTGTAAGGCCCACATGGGGGCTTTTACAGAGAATGTTACTTCTAAAAAAGTAACAGGGCAGTGTTTTGCAAGCACATCCGAGCATGTGCATATCTATTATCCTTGTTGACCAATTCAGAAAATTTTGAACTCTGTACTTTGACCTATTTTGATATATAAGGTTTAAGTTTGTTTTTCATTTATTCATCTTTCATCTATTCAGGTTTAAGTTTGTTTTTCATCCATTCATCTTTCATCTAGTAAGTTTTTTCATCTAAGTTTGTTTTTCATCTATCAAAATGTTATATCTAAGCTTTAAATTATACAGTGTTGCATCCAGTGAAGAAGCAATTTTTTGAGTAACGTTCCAGGCAAGTAACAAAACCGAAGGCTTGAATGCTGTAAATCATTGTTTATTTTGTTTGATTATTTTGTATGGCTCATGCTACTTAAGCAATTGTCTGAAAGATGAAAACAACTGCAACAAAAACAAACCTATGACTGCCTTTAAATTCTTATATAGATATTATATTATTCATATCAGCTAGCGTTAGCTAGCATACGTCATGATGTCATTAAGAGGGTGTGTTGTGAAGAACACTTCTAAAATTACATTTTATTAACAGAAACATAAAATATATAGTAATAATAAAATTACTAGTAAAATAAACAGTAATTAGTCAGATTTCTCTGGTTTGTTCATCAGTAGTTTAGACACCAGAAAATTACAAACAATGTATTCGCACACAAATAAGAAGTTTATCTCCGTCAACCAAAAAATAATTGCGCTTGGCCTCTGTGACTTACAGAAGCCTGAAAAAAGTTTGTATTATATATCTGTTTTTTATGTCCATTTTTATGTTCATTTTGGACCCCTTTGCATGCTTAAAAACTTGAAAACTCTTGCTTTTTACTACAACTGTTGCATTATATTCATTTACATAATTTTTAGCAGACGCTTGTATCCAAAGCGAATGACAGTGAATTCAAAGTTCAAACATTTTTATCAGTACTTACATTGCCTGAGATCAAACCCACAACCTTTGCACTCCTAATGCAATGCTCTACCAGTTGAGCTACCGGAATAATTCCATTACCATTGTATTCTGTCAACGTTTAGGACTGTATTGAGATGTATTTAGGGTGTTTAACATGCTTAAAGCATAAAATGGCAGGAAATTTGGCACCCACATCACAGTTGTCGGCAATTATATGGAAGTAAAATAATGACTAAAGTAAAAAAAAAAAAGCACGATGAATTGCACAAATCGGAAAACAAAAGAAACAGCACTTGCATTTTAATGCATTTTATTTTCATGGTTGTATATTTAACACATGCACATGTGTTAAATATACAAATATAGCATAACACATGCTTCACAGTGGGAACCAGGCACGTAGAATCCATCCGTTCACCTTTTCTGCGTCGCACAATGACACGGCGGTTGGAAGCAAAGATCTCAAATTTGGACTCATCAGACCAAAGTACAGATTTCCACTGGTCTAATGTCCATTCTTTGTGTTCCTTGGCCCAAACAAATCTCTTCTACTTGTTTCCTCTCCTTAGCCGTGGTTTCTTAGCAGCTATTTGTCCATGAAGGCCTGCACTTCGCAGTCTCCTCTTAACAGTTGTTGTAGAGATATATTTGCTGTCAGAGCTCTGGGTGGCATTTATCTGGTCTCTAATCTGAGATGCTGTTAATTTACGATTTCTGAGGCTAGTGACTCGGATGAACTTCCTGTCTTAGACCTAGAGGTGACTCTAGGTCTTCCTTTCCTGGGTCGGTCCATATGTGAGCCAGTTTTATTGTAGCGCCTGATGGTCTTTGCGACTCCACTTGGGGACACATTCGAAGAATTTGCAATTTTCCAAGCTCATTGACCTTCATTTCTTAAAGTAATGATGGCCACTCGTTTCTCTTTGCTTAGCTGATTTGTTCTTGCCATAATATCAATTCTAATAGTTGTCTAATAGGGCTGTTGGTTGTGTATCAGCTGTTGGTTGTGTATCAACAACTGATGGTCCCAACCCAATGAATAAGGAAAGAAATTCCACTAAGTAAACCTGACAAGGCACACCTGTTAAGCAAAAACCATTTCTGGTGACTTCCTCATTAAGATCATTGAGAGAACACTGAGGGTTTGCAGCAATATCCAAAAAGCAAAGGATGGCTACTTTAAGGAATCTAAAATATAAAACTTAAAGTTAATAAGTTAATAATATATATATATATTTGTATCCCCAACATACACAGTATGTGTGTATGTTTATATGTTTGTATAATGGAAAACGTTTTTACCCTTTTCAGATGATTCCCAAAGAGCTAGAGACATCACAAGGAACCTAGCCAAGATGATTGCTACTGATTTTCAATGCAGGATGCAGGTTTCCATCATTCTATGAAGGTGATTGATCCTTGATGAGTAAAATTCCAAAGCTCTATGCACAGTTTGTTGTTGTTGGTATTTTAGTTTATTTTATTAAGATTTATGTTGTGTTATTAAATTTATTTTGTATAATATGTAGTTAGTAAGCTACAATATATTTTTGATATAAACAAATAACAAATAACAAATATGTGTTTATGTTGTTGGTATTGTTTAATTAATTTATTAAGATTGTTGTTGAAGGTTGTTGAAACATTTTGACTTGTCAAACTTGCTTTTCTAATAAATTTGTTATTAATGGCCATTATTTGTATGCAATTTGTCTTTACATGTAAAGATCCTTTTTTGCTAAAAATAAACATTATTTTGAAAAACCACATTCATATTTATAGTAGAGCCCAACCGATATGGGTTTTTGAGGGGCTGATGCCGATATCAATTTCAGGGTGTAAAAAAATTGTGGATATTTGTGGTGGTCAATGTAGATATTGTCAATGTATGGGAAACCTATGGGGTCATTGTTTATTAACTATGCAGAAACAAACTAGTTAGCAACTTACCGTTAAGACTTCGCTTGACTGCGTCATTAGGACCGCAGCTGAATGCCGTTGCCTGAACGAGACACCTCTTCTTTACTGCATTAAAAGCTTGTCTGGCTGCCAGTAGCAACCAATGGCGCAAGCTCTGCAGGCCAAACTAAGTAGTAACACCATTTCAAGCATTGTATCAGCATTACATGTTTTGTAAAAAAAAAAAAGTTCATATCGGCGGCAGATTCGTCAATACCGATATATCTGCGACATGCTCATATCGGCCGATTAAACCGTCAAAATGATATATCGGTCAGGGCTCTAATTTATAGTAATATGTGGTTTCGGTATAAAAAAATTAACAAAAAGTATCAGTATTGCCCATCCCTAGTCTCTACCTGCTGCTTTGGTCTTTGTTAAAACCTGCTTGCACTACCTGCTGGTGAGTGACTAACAGCAGATGGAGATTATGCATCGGTGCTCTGCTGCTTTTCCTGTGTCCCCAGATGTACTCTGCTGAATATTCTGTCAAATTTGAGACACTGAATTTTTGGAAACGAATTTGTAAAGGGAAATTAAAAGGGCAGAAAATTGCCTGGCGAATATTATCAATTGCATTCTTGATTATTGAATTTTTAACAATGAAACAGTGTGTGTGAATGTTTTCAGCTGAAATATTCACAGTGTTTAAATATACAACCATGAAAATACAATGCATTAAAATGCAAGCGCTGTTCATGTGGTGCCTTATTTTGATTTGTGAAATTCATAATGTTTTCTTTTAAATACTTTAGTCATTATTTTACTTCCAAATATGCTGCTTGCAGCTATATTTCTGACTAGGTATTTTATGGTAATAACAAATTATTTTTAATCTAATTATGTTTTGCTCAGCATAAACCCAAATTGTAAGAAATAAGTATATTGTTACCTTCGGCTGACGATTTTAACAGCATATTCCTGGCCACTTTGCCTGTGTCTGCACTTCCTGCACAAAGAAAAACTGCCCTCACCCAGTGGTGGCCCCTGAAGGCACAGCTCATAGTGATGAAAAAACTGAGAGTCCTGAAAAACACAAGGAGGGAGGACATTTTATCTTTTTCCACAAAATTCATTTAAGACATACAGGGAGTGCAGAATTATTAGGCAGATGAGTATTTTGACCACATCATCCTCTTTATGCATGTTGTCTTACTCCAAGCTGTGTAGGCTCGAAAGCCTACTACCAATTAAGCATATTAGGTAATGTGCATCTCAGTAATGAGAAGAGGTGTGGTTTAATGACATGAACACCCTATATCAGGTGTGCATAATTATTAGGCAATTTCCTTTCCTTTGGCAAAATGGGTCAAAAGAAGGACTTGACAGGCTCCGAAAAGTCAAAAATAGTGAGATATCTTGCAGAGGGATGCAGCACTCTTAAAATTG
>JBAJNP010008133.1:0-20905 GCA_036877545.1 Yasuhikotakia modesta | reverse complement strand
GAAACTACAGGCAGATCTCAGCTTCAGGTGAAACGGATGAAAACTGCACTAATGAATAATAAGAGCCATCCCTTTATGCAAATGTAATCAAAGCGTTCACTTGCAATGATGACCAATAATACTGAATACAAATATAAAGTCTATAAATCTATAAATCTATTTTAACCAAACAGGAAATTGTCACAGGATGTAGATTAACTTTAATTCTGCCATTGTATGTTTTAGAATAGTTCTGCTGTAAACGTTTAAACAGGCTTGAATTCCACTGTGACAACATGCCCCACCAGACATTGTCTTAAAACATTCAGTAAACAAGCAGCAGACACGTGCAGCTAACACACTCTGAAGAAAACCTCCAGCCTCAAATGTTCCTGTCGCTAGAAACCTTCAATTTCCTCTGGTGGAAAAGTGTGAAAATCAACAAATTGTTTCTTCAGATGAGGTCACACAATTCTCCTGCAGAAGTTACGAAAGTGGTCAACCTTTCAGCAGGATAAACAAAGAAATTATAGTCAGATTTCAAGTAGGAAGATAACAGTGTTTAGAGCTGAGGTCACTGTACGGGAGTGAGAAGTCTCATATCAGAATGCCTTGCGTAACGGTCATTTAATGCATGACCACGAGAAAAGAGAGTCATACAAAAATCTGACAAAGTGTTTTTCTTTTTGAAAACTTTTTCTCAAAGAAAATGAGTAAATGCGTACATAATATCATAAAAGCTTTGCTAAAACTTTTTTTATTAATTCATGTGCTGTCTTTGTCTCTTTAGCACCCAGCTCACTAAAGTTATGCAAATGAGGTAAAACAAACTCACAATTAATGCAGTGCAGCTGCCCTTGTTGCGGGTCTGACATGGCGCTTAACTGAGACACTACAGAACAGCGCCGGCCTATGACTCATCATGCACTACACAGATTTTTGTCCAATCAAATACGTTCTACAATAACAGTGACCCTCCCCTGACCCTCAAAACCATCTGCAACCAACTAGCGGTACATTTGTTCAGCATATTGTTGTGCCTTTTGTGCCTTTTCAGAAGCCAATGAAAAAGTGGGAAAACAGTCAGTGTTGCTTTGCTTAGTTCTCACAGAACAAACGTACTGCTCTCAAATAAACACAGAAGGAAATGTAGCGAGCATTTTGGCCGGTATTGCTATTTGATTCGATGAGGAACTGCCCTTGATGTGGCAGATGCGTGTCTGAAGGCACAATGTGCAGAGCGTGAGAACAGATAAAAGCGAGTGCTGGTGTCTCCTGTCTCATGCACTTTATGTCCTGCATACAGACAGGAGATTAATCCTGTGTGGCTCATCAGAAATGCCTTGAATGTTTCTCTCTCTTTACAACCCTGTGCACTTGTGCTTCACTTGTTGATCAGATTTGCTTTTTGCAGTTATGTTAGGTGACAACCTACAAGTTTATAGTTTCTCACTGTCCACAATGACATGAAACAAAACTGAACTGACCTCTGACCTATAGAAAATATGGTCATATTTTCATTTATGTACTCATAAACCACATGCCATTTATGCACAGTACATTTATGAACTTTATGTGAATGACTGAACACATTTTGACTCTGAGGCAACCAGCCATACATACATGTTTTTGTTTTAAAGGCCAAAACAACAAGCGCAGAACTTTCATGGACAGAGTAACAATCTTCATTAGCAACATCAGTCTGACTGACTGTCATGCTGTTATTTAAAACATCACATACTGCAGTCGGGAGGAGACAGACTGACAACGCTGTGGTCACGAGAAACATCAGATGTTTCTCTGTTTGGCTAGGGTCTAAAAATGGCTTTTCAACAGATGTACAGCACGTTTCATTTTCTTTATTGACGTGTTAACATCTGCTGTTATGCATCACTTTAGCTTGAGAATAACAGAAGCTTCCAGTTAATAAAATCAATGTGAAAAGTCAAGCAATAATAAACCCAGTCAAATCTTTAAGTATCTAAAGTTAAAGCAGTACAACACTACAGTCAATACAGTCCTTAAAAACAACCAATATTTTCTGTATGTGTGAACAGAGGATCCCTCAACAAACTTTATTTAAAAAGCAAACCTTAAAGGAACGTTAAAGGAACCTCACGAGATCTGAGATGTTTCTCATAAACAAAACTAAAACATCACTTCTCACAGAAACCAACATGAGGTTTGAGGACGTTTCTATTAAGCTTTAATATCAATAATAATAACCAATAGAACAATCAATCAACAATAATAATCAATACAAATCCTCCCATCATTGACTTACTTTTTGCATCTTATTCCACAAGCTCTTACATAATGCACTTCTGTAGCTGTTAATAATGAAGAACTAATAATAATAATAATAATAATAATAATAAATAATAATAATTAATTAAAGGCTTCAGACAACATTAAAGTGCTTTAATAGACAACAGTCTGACACAAGCAGAACTAGTTCAAACCAAATCAAATAATCGCACTGCATAAAGACACAAATGATGAGAAATGATCATAATAAATGAGAAATGATCATAATAAATGATTTTACCTTCATACTGTGACACGCCGCAGGTGCTGCAGGTGCAAATGCGCGTTCACGTCTGTCGCAATGGCTTCGTATACAGCGATCACGTGATCGTAAAAGCGCGTCACGTGACTAACGCGCGGACGCGCCTTTGCGGCTTGTTAGGAAAACAATAATAATATAATATTTCATGTAATATTTTAATGCATCCGCTCATATTATTGTCCGTTTTAAAGGATTTAATGCAAAATTAATGCGATATAAAATAATAGCGATGCAACTTGTTGCCATAGAAACGAATGAACGCCAACAATGACGTCAGTGTTAATAAGTAGGACGCAGGTTGGGTTTATTTCCTTGTATTTTTTAATGTTTGTCATTGTGGCCCTTAGATCAGTTTTTAATGTATTTTGTATTTTACAAGATCTGTATTTCTTTAGATCAGCTGTAGAGGTTTTCAATACAATGCAACACTGTATTATAATGTGCAACACATGATAATATAATATATAATAATAATATATAATAATGTGTTTTAGCTTCTGTTTTATGCTCTTACTGCTGTCTGTTGTTATTAAAGACAGAAAATAAAGTCTTGTCACATTCAGATAGCAATCATATATATACATGCTAATATATATATATATATGTATGTATGTATGTATGTTTTTGTGTAAGTTTTTATACTGTACAATATATATTGTGACCTCCTTAAATGATGTCATGCCTGTCCTTATGAGAAACTCGTGTTTCACCTTGAACTGAACTTCATTCATGGTTCCCTTTTACAGATGACATAAATTCTCCGCATGCTAATCGAATTTCTGATTAAATCTTTACATTGCATGACTCCTGACCTCTGCATCCGACCGGGAACATCAGATGCGCTCAAAGCATGCTAATGATCAGTTTCTCCCATTATTCTGGGCCGGTACTGAAAGCGTAGGACATGTTCTGCAAGCTGTCTGAGGGAAACAAGCATGCCGTCATTATATTGTATATTATAATTACTGACATGCAGTACAGTGGTCGGCACATAGGCTCACACTGTTATGCAATGAAGTCATTTAGTCTCACCTGTTTATTTTAATGACCGGTATTGTGGAGCAGAAAATAGGGAACAATCGGAAACCGTTTTTAGCAAACAATTTACCTGTAACTTATGACGTTAAAAAAGAAACAAACTGTTCTTCTTCATTGTGCCTTTAATCAAGTGCAAAAATAACTTCTGAGTTCCTTTACACACACAGCCTATAATCTTAATAACGTAACTTCAGAGAGAAGGTTGTGGGTGGAGGAACATCGCAGGAGAGGTGAAATGAAATGAGGAGAGATGGAGAAACAGATGAGAAAAGACAGATGTTAGATTCTGTCTGACACAACTGAGGCTGTTCACCCCAAAACACAACACAGTTTATTTACAGCTCAGCCTTTAATACTCGACAAAGCAAAGCTAAAAGACACTTAGCATAGAGACTCAGTGAACACACACTTCTTTTGTACCTGCGACAGAACGATCTGCACAATAACTGCTTTTAAAAATCTAGCTCATAAAGTTGTTAGTGGAACATTTGCAGACTTAAAAAAAGTTACTTGTTTGTTACTTGTTTACATTTTGCATGTCAACATACAATATTCTGGTTTTAGTGACAGAGCCGTTGTTTCTCTAATAATCTTTGAAAAAATTGCTTCATACTGTACAGTTCACATTTATAATTCATCTAATGCTCTTGTGTAAATATACATTTTACAAGATTACAAATAAACTGCTGAGCTGTTTTATCAAGCAGAATACATTACAAACATTTTTTATTCCATAAATAATTATAACCTGAATGAACCGATAATCCCTTTATCATGATGAGAAGAACGTTATTAATATTCATACTAGATTATTATGGATTAGACTCATTAATGCAATTATGATAAAGTTTATGGGATTTATAAAAAGAAAGCACACACAATGACAGATAGTTGTGACTGTCTACATAAGAGTCGCTCTGTTTTGGTGTACAAACAATTGTTCTGTGAACGTTTCAGCCCTTAATCCAAACTCTCACAGCGATGCAACCGTCACATAAAGAGATGAAACATTAAACAAAGGTAAATGTTCCTCAGTCAGGCTTGCATTGCACTTCTCACAAACACACAGTCAGACTCCTGACTGTGTCTCCTGCCTCCAAACATCTGTGAGAGAAGCAACATGCTGTTCTGTAGCTGAACATAATGTTCACCAGCACACAGGAGTTTATCAGACATATGCGGATACATCTGCAGGCTTCATGCATGTTACAGTAAATGTTCTAATATTGTACTTTATATATTCTTTAATATTGTACAGTATATTTCTGTTGATTTACTGTTGTTTGTGTATCCATAAGGGTTCTATAAATCCCTTTAGTAGAACTTGTGTAATATAAATACAAAGCATGTGGTTTTATAAATCATAAAAGTGTTGTTTGTAACTGTTGGTGTAACGTTTTAAAACTGTTTACAGCTCAGGATGAAGTATTTACACCATTTATATCATCTCTGTAGAAGGTTTTTTGATGGACAGTTTATGTCCGGCCATCAGACTCAGTTCTCGCCCGGAGCTCCATGAGTCAAGTATGCTGTATGGTTCCTCTCCTCAGATTCAACATCATTTCACGAGCAGTTCAAACATGTCTCTGTCCTCGACTGGCCGGCCAAACCAACAATACTGAGGGATAAAACGTATTTGAATGTTGCTGTCCTATTTTCTGCAAGGTTTTAAAGCTTGTTGTTGCACAAAAACAAATAATGTTTCTCCCATTTTCTTTGCTCATTGTTACTTTACATTATAGACGTAATGCTGTATTTCAGGTCTCATGGCAATAGTCAATCTCTAAAGACTCTGATGGCAAGTTTGGGAAAATTGCTCTTTTAAAATTTTGACTATAATTTTTGAAATGTGTGACTCTGGCTGTTCTTTTTGCAAGTTAAATAAATGCAGAACATTCTGGAATGACACAATTTATCCTGTTTTTCAATTATCCCATTTGTCCATGCAAAAAGTAGAACCATTTACAGCCATTTCTCCTGAAGAAAGAAAAGCTATTACTGTATGTAACAGC
Source organism: Yasuhikotakia modesta (assembly GCA_036877545.1). Lineage (NCBI taxonomy): Eukaryota > Metazoa > Chordata > Actinopteri > Cypriniformes > Botiidae > Yasuhikotakia > Yasuhikotakia modesta. The sequence goes on along the minus strand of JBAJNP010008133.1, from coordinate 15,307 downwards.
AACCAAAACAAAATGGCCGAGCGCAACAAACAGCACAGTGAGAGACAGAACAAGTGTAGAGAGGTATTTAATAGGGTTTACATCCCCACACCAGTGGAAAAACATTCTCAACAATCCTAAAGGCAAGACAACAAACAGACACAAATACAGATTACATCTGAAAAATAGAAAAACATTAGGAGACAGAGTTCATGGTTGTATTTGCATTTATTTTGCCGTCGGACTGTCTGACTGTATCAGGGCAGATTTCAGTCATTTATCAGCCAGCTGAACGAAAAGCTGGAGGAAAGAAGCCCTTTGTGTTACGTGATGGTGTAAAAAATTCATGAAGTGTGTGGCTAGACTGACAGCTTAAACAGAGATGTAGTGCTGACAGGACGGTGGGTGATGTTGGTGGATAGATTTCACTGTCAGTTTTAAATAAAACTTTCAGGTATCTGAGTTCATTTTCTTTATAGGTGAAAAGATACATATTGACTAATACACACTTTTAATGTAAGAACGAGAACTGATGAAAACATGTTTATGTCTGCCCAGCGAACAGGGAACGTTTTCAGAACATTGACTTAAGTTCTTACAAAGTTATCAAAAATTGTTCTTGCAGTAATTTAAACAGAATTAAATGAACAGAATTAAACAGAGGGCTCTTAAGAAACGTCTTTTAAAGTGGTTTGCTTGTTTGGTTTTTAAAACAACTCATTTTACCTTGAGACTGTGTTTGACAAACCCAAACCCCGCCTCCCAAAACTAATGTATCTGTCAAGTTCTCCTCTACAAACACCCAAAAAAAGACCCGCTTTCACCTCTTTCACCGCTCAGAGTTGTTAGATGGGTCATTTAATCCGTTCTGTAAATGATCCCGTGTGATTTGCTGTTTAGATATAAACGACTAATTAAACAGAAAGATAAATCACATAAATCACTAATTACATCAGAGGAGATGAGATCTCAGCGCTGGAGTCGACGGATCTCCGTGACTCTGAGTCGCTTTATATTCAGCTCACTGTGCAGTTTAATGACTCTTCACATGTTTCAAAGCTGCAGTTCACAGTTCTAGTTCCTTCTCATGTTCCTTTTGTACTAAACGCCTAGCTGAAATGTTAGATCTTGACGTTTCCCTAACGTTTAAATGAACATTTTTGATACATGATATATAATGTTAAAATCGTTCTACCAACATGCAGAAAGTTTTTGGTTACTCCGAGGGAACTTATATTTCTAAAATATTTGGCCATTTTGCAGCACAGAACAATTTTTCGATGAAAGTTTCTAGTTTCAAAATAAACTGTGACCCATTGATCTGGAGTTACAGCGAACAAAACAACATAGATTAAAACCATGCAAATGGAAGACATTATAAACTATATCAGATTTTTTGTAGTGTTTTTGTGTAGCACTAATGGACTAATAACAGCAGTTCATTTAAAAGCCCTTTCTGTTATACACTCTGTGAGCTATCTGAGAGTCCATTATGAGTTTATTATAAACCACAGCCTTTGATAGCATTTGTCAATTAATAAACCCATTCATCATTCAATAGTGCTCTTAAAAAATACGCACCAGTCTTATGTGAGATGAATTCAGTGTTCTGAGAAACAAGAACAAAAAGCTTTGAAAAAGTTAGTTTTTAATAATGTACGTTTTTAATCTTTCCAGACAGATTTATATTGAAAAAGCACTATTTATTTTCTTAAAGCCACGCGCTTATCGCTAGTTTTTCACAACTTCTGATCTGATAATCAAGATTCATTCTGTTATAATGCTGGAAACAGAGATTGTGGTTTAGTTTTGTCCAGCTAACTGCCTGCAGTTTAAGAAAAAGAAAAAACTGCAGTGAGTCACAGCCAGAGTTTAAGGAGAATTAGAAAAGAATAAAGGAAAACACACCACTGAGTTTTTATTCGTTTTCACACAGTAGATGATCTCTGCAGATGAGCTGCCTTTACCCATAATTCCTCAGGGTGAGGAGAATGTTTATATGTCTCTAGTGGCCTGAAGGGTCATATGACCAGTTAATGCACGGACTGCAAATCTGCTTTTCTCCAATTAGCATGTTAATGAAGAAGCTAATGTCCAACTGCTGTTATTCATCCCAGATTTTTAAAATCTTGTGCTTGGATATAAGAACTTTATTCAAACATTTTTATGAATCTCTAACATTTTCAAAACATTCCCCTAACATCTTCAAAATAATATTTTTGATGTTTGGTGTTCCACCAGCGACTTTAAAATAACATTTTTGATATATAACATTAAAAACGTTCTACTGATGTTTACTGCAAGAACATTAAGGGAACTTTTAAAGAACATTAGCCAGTCCTCGTCTGTCAGTCGTTTCTGTTGCTATCATATTCTGAAAAACCATCACAAATAAATCACCAACAAACGGTTACACCAATAACAGAATGAAATGATCACAATGTTCAATATAAAGGCTGTTTTCAGCAGAACACAGTGACCCACACAGAGAGAACTGGCAGACAGGAAATAAACCGTCCAATTGGTTCTGCATTTGAGGCTTCAAACACACAATAATGCTCTGAAACAGACTTCCAGGAAGTTGCTTTCGTTTGAATGTGGGAGCGCTGAGTGTTCAGCGTTTGAGGATGAGGATGGCTCTGATGTTCAGGTGAAGAGTTGTTCTGGAACAGCTCTGTGAGGCAGCGGAGCTCATGAGAGGGTTTGTGACCTGCGCTAAACCTCGTTTTTTCGCCAGAGAAACCTTCCCAAACTCACGAGGCTCAGGGTCCTGGAATAATGTTTGTTGTGTCTTTCCACATGAAGCTCTACTGCTGGTTAACTTACCATAAAACCTATTAAGAATTAGTTAATTAAACACAGCTTTTAATTACCATTCCTGGAAAATAATGTTATTTATTATGATATTATACTTTACAGTAGAATTGAACTATGAAATTAAAGGGATATAACAAGCCCCTTATCAAAGCTGTTTACTTTAATTTGTCCTTAATTGCTTTTTGGATTAAACTTTTGTCTTATTATTTTATGCAACATCTTCAAACTGTTCTCTAAAAGTTCTCTCAACGTTATTTTAAACAGTAGTTGTGTAAGTGAAATGATTTTTAAAATGTTACAGAATTTCTCACAAAAAAGCAGTAGTGTTAGTATGTCTGAAACGTCTAAAAACTTTCAAAATAACATTTTAAACATTTTGGTTATTTACTGATAACTTTAGGAAAACAGCTGTTAGATGTTTGCTCAGAAAACAGAGCAGCCTCTGATCAATGAGTCCAAACAGCCTAATGAAACAATGCTGAAAGGGATTATGGTTAATATCAACACACTCTGATGCTCACAATGAAGTCCAGGGAGGAACGAGAGCAAAACACAGAAACGCAAGAAAATGAGCCAGAAAAAAAAGACAGGAACAGATAAACAAGACACTGATTTCACTGCATAACAGATTCAACACATCAAAGTCATTAGTCCATTAAAGACAATATTTTGCGCAACAAAAACTGGTTAGGAAAAAACATCCGTGAAATGTATGGATTCCTTTATCCTTTTCCGATAAAGAAAAAATAGTCGCTTCTTAAAACAGTGTTGTACTCTTAAAAGTAAAAACATAATTTAACATCATTTTGGTTGAACGTCTTTGTCCAGGTAATGGAATATTTTTGAAGGGGAGATTCAGAATAATCCACACGCAGCCGGAGAAGATTTTAATTATGGGATAAAAGCTCTCGCTCGCTGCCAAAAAGATCCCAACATTTTTCTGCTTATCCCAGGAAAGCTTTTATTTATTTATGTCTGTTTATTTAATCGTTTCTGAACCATAGAAAGCGCTGAGGTTTGCTCATTAAAATAAAAATAGCGGCTGGAATATTAGAAGAAACATGTTTTAGTACAATAATGTGTTTTAAGAGAGACTATAACTCACCACAGCTGCTTCTGACGTTCCTCTTAAATCTGTGTGATTTTATCACAGCTTGTGACGTTTTCATCAGATGTTTCCCATCACAATGACTTTCTGCCATGTTATCTGTTTAATCACAATTTATCACAACAGATGTGTGCCCAGCAAAAGTTATTTCAAAGGTTTTTTACAGTAAAAATGTTATTGAATGATTCATGTTATGAAGATTTAAGAACATTCAAAATGTCCTTTTTAGACGTTGTATTAACGTTATTGCTTGGGTGTAAGACCAGCTTCATTCAAACATTTTTATACTGTAACTTTTTACTGTAACTTCTTTAAAATAACATTTTTCATATAATGATATATGGCGTTAAAAAATGTTGTAGCAACATTGTTGTAGTTTTGATAAGATGAGTTTCTGAGAACGTCCCTCAGGCAGGATGCTGTCAGGATTGGAGACCCCCGCTTAATTATTATCCCCCCAAACAAAAAGCAGTTCAACATGTATGTTTGGTACAAACATGATTAAAGTCCCTCATTCACACAGAGGGTCTTTGTCAGGCCAGAACACTTGCATTCAACCTGCTACACTCGCCTCTGTTTCAACTAGCCGCCCCGTTTCAGCCGCGCATAACCAGCTAGATGTTTCTCCATCAAACACGAGCGATCAAAGCCTGTCATGAAGAAGAGGTGACGGGTTATTCGGTAGCTTTGATTAGTTAATAAAACATCACAAATACTGGCCTCTGATCTGTATGCATGACATAATAAAAGAGCAAAATGTTAATGGCAGAGTCCCTTCTAAATTTAAAAGCTTTTCCAAAATGTGAGGAAAATTTTCCTCCGACGAGTAGTTTGCTTCCCAAATGTTGTTTTTCTCTCTTTTTTCATTGTTTATCTTGATTAGAGGGTGTAAAAGAGAATGATAATTGCTATAATAATACAAAATTGCAAAATACAGTTATAATGCTAGCAGCTGCAATGCCACATTAGTCCCTGTGCAGCAATAAAGCGTTTAATTAGCTTTTACAGTGTTTAATTGCATGCGATCGTTCGTGTTCAGTTCCCATGGAAGTTATGAATCTCTGCCTCTTTCTCACTGAAATGGTTTCTTAAGATCCGTCCTGTAGTTGTCAATACAAACACTTTTTTCTTATTTACATGAACTACAGAAAGCAGAGAGATTTACAGACAGAACCACATCTGGTTCTGGAAACATTTACATTTCTGCCTCCATGGCAACGGCCAGAATAAATCAAACCAGAGAAAGAAGCTGCAAAAAATACAAATAACATTTCAAATCCAAACCATGCTGGTATTTTTTATGATACCGATAAAAAAAACAGAACAAAACGATAGTTTTTATCATGCGGGCGATAGGGAGGTGAAGTTAATGCATGATTCAGCTCTTCTGAGATTATCTGAGACGCTGCCAGTACAGAAAGCATTTAGCTTTCTGCTCAGTTCAGGTCCTGCGTGACAGTGATGAAGTGTCTCATAATGCTGCATACAGGAGACATTCCTGCTAATAGGGAACAGAGAAGATCTGTGATTATCCGTGATTGTCCGTAAATTGCGGATATATCTGAGATGTTTACTTGCTTTGTGCGTCTCATACTTGGATAATAATTTACTGCCCTTTGCTGCGAGGCAGACAGAGATAAATTGATTTTGATCATATCCAAGTTGCAGATAAAGGTTTAAAAAAACACTTGGAGTTTTTATTTATTACCTCAAAGTAAGACTGTGAGATTAAAAACATACGTTGTTTATTTTGAACATACAAACAGCCAGCAGAGTTTGTTAATGAGAGGTTTAATGTTTAGGCTGCAGGCAGACTGTGGGTTTATGATAAAGTCATTTACGGATTATTTCACAGTTGAGCTCTCAACTTAATCCACAGACACACCACCTACAACTTTATCCTTTTAAGAATGTTTTCCTAATGTTTCCATTAAGTAACATTATGTTTTAAGATGTTATATTAATGATACTGATTGTTATGAGAACGTTATTCAAACATGTTTTACTTCTGACTATAGATATAAGATATATAACATTAGAAAAACGTTCTATTAATGGTACTGCAAAAAAACTTTTTGATAACAAACCCAAACTGCCTAGGATGGATGATTAAAACACATACACACACACACACATACACACACACACACACATACACACACATACACACACACACACACATACACACACATACATACACACACACACACACACACACATACATACACACACACACACACACATACAGACACACACACACACACATACACACACACACACAGCTGACAAGACATCAGAATTCAACAGTCGTGTTTCATTGGAGAACTTTTGACTTTTCCAGCAATAAGAATTTAATGATGATGATTTGTACCGTATAGTTGAAAATCATTATGATGGTTTTTCTCTGTCAGGTTTATTCTGGTGTAATGGACTGTCAGAGCGACTGTATCTGCACTGGAAGACTGTGATTATCTTCACTATGAGTTATATAATAATGCCACTCAACTCCATTAGGCTGCAGGACTGTGTAACAGGGTTGAACTCTGTGTCCTGATTGGCTGACAGACGATTCATTTTCGATAAATGCACACTGTATGTTTTCCAGGGTGATGACTGTGATAAAGTTCTACATCAATTCACCAAATTATCAGAGCTGAGAAACATCTTAAAAATGACACATCTTACAAATTACTGTAAGCTATTAAAAACTACAAGCTGAAATGATGAATGCTACAAAAATGCTAAATAAATTGTAATATTAAAATGCAAGTTAATGTGAAATCATGTTTATGGCTCTCTCTCTCTCTCTCTCTCTCTCTCTCTCTCTCTCTCTCACACAGACACTCACACACACAGACAGACAGACACTCACACACACAGACAGACACATACACACACACACACACACACAGACAGACACAGACAGACAAAAAAAACACACACACAGACACACTCACACACACACAGACAGACACATACACACAGACAGACAAAAAACACACACACACATACACAGAAACACACACAGACACACACATACACACAGACACACACAGACAGACACACACATACAGACAAAAAACACACACACACATACACAGAAACACACCGCCTCATTCTGTCTGTCAAAGCTTGTTTCTCCAATGGCTGCAAAAGTAACAGATATCAGCTTTAAAAATACATTGCATTACTTAAACAGCATTTGACATTTGAATCTGTTTCATTAAGTATTTGAATGAACTTTGAACTTTAATTTAATAAATGAATGGTGTATAAGTGCACGCATGTCAGAAATGCAACGCACGACCTCAGCAGCGGCGGTGTGACGCATTTCTCCGTGCAGCGTCTGCATCACAGTCACAGAACAGATGGAGGAAAACCATTCTGGAGGTGAGCCAAAAAAACTCACCTCCAACACAGCTGAATGGGGGGCTTGTATATAAGGATCCCATCCCTCCCAAAATTCCCCCCAGACCCCCAAAGAGAGATGGAGGTCCTTGGTTTGAATAGCAGCTCCGGCTGCTGTGAGCTGCCAGGAATCTGAAGCGCTGTGTGACATTGAGTTAGGAGCCTAACAACACGCTGTGCCAGGGAGAATTTCCTGCAATTACAGCACTTCAGATGAAGGGCACGTGTTAACGGTTCTCTGCTAACTTAAACGAATTAGTTAACAGTGTCCTGAAGATTATAACAATGTACATTTTACACACACACTGGAAAAGCTGATCATCTAATAGCTATACATTTAGAGGTTAAATCTGACCTGTCATGCAGGCAACGCTACGCATGGCAGCTAAGCTATTATCCTCCATATATCCAGCACTGTGGTGAAAACTTACCAGTGCAACTTAAATGTTTCACATACAGTAAAAATATTTAAGATCCTAAATCAATATTGTGTTCAATTACTTACATATGTGGGAAAAAGCCATACTTGCTGTAGGACTGCATAGTCGGCCAGTCTCACTTGTTACCCATAATGCACTGCTCTGACGCTCACGTCTCTGTCAACATGTCACCCAAACACAAATCAGCCAAATCAAACGACAGATGAAGATGGATAATAATCAAACTTTCATGACCACCTCAAGGAAACAAAATTGAGTTTGAACGACTGAGCAACAAAAGGTCTCTTCAAAAAAGCAAAAATAATGAACAATTTCAGTAACAAAAACACATATTTATCTTGGGGTACGAGAGATTTTTATTCCTGAAAATGGAAACATTTAGGGAAGGGTGAGACAGGATAATTGCGAGCGATAAGCATTAAATTGTGTCTCCTTTATGATCCCACAGATAAAGGGAGAAATCTTTACTGTGGTAACGGTGGATTAGAGAGCTGTTATCTGTCTCATTTACTGCAAACAGTCTTTAAATGGGGAAAACATTAAGGCTTGTAACACCTACTAAAATGCTTCTAATGGGCCCATAAAAATTACACAAAATACTCATTTGTTTTGTATTCTTCTGTGTTCTGTGTTACCACTATTTCACTATAAAATGTTAATGAATTTGTTTCTTGTTTATTTGTTTTAAATAAATAAATGAATACACAATATGATAAATTCATGCACTATTCATTTTTATTCACCTTGATTTTTTTAACCAACCTTGAAATTAATATGTGAATATTATATCAGACACAAAAAAAAGGTCTTACAACACAACAAAAATATGGTGTAGATTCATTCTCTGGGAGATTCATCCCAAGAGCTCACGAATCACACGTTCGGTCGCCGCGGGTGGCGGGAAAGATCCGACATCCAATCAAATTTCTGGTGTGTCTGACAGGAAGTCCTGCGCAAGGTGCAGCAACAGCCCACCAGGAAATGATACCGACACACGGGGACCCAAATTTCAACTCAAACTAAATAGATGGAGAGGTTTTCATGCCGGCGTTATGTGGTGACTGCAGAGCCGTGAGATGCATCCCATAATATTGGCACCCTTGGAGATTCAACCACAACCAACAAGCTTTCCATTAGTCAAGCCACAGGAGCAGCAGACGACGAAGATGAAGGCATGAGGAGCTGAAGGTGGAAGAAGGTTTTGTGAAGGACAGACTCAGGTGTGACTGACAAACAGTCAAGGCGAGAAAATGCTGGAGGGGTACGAAGAGAAAAGACTGATGGAGTGACAAAGTAAAACTATTACATACAGACATCTTGCATAAACATTCAGTGTTTGCTGAGGTAAATATGAGTTTTATGCCGGAGCTGTGCTGTGTTTTCTGACACTTACCCACTGCTGCAGTAATTCCGTTCTATTTCCCTTCAGGATTTGATGGGAACGACCAAATTCACCAAATCTTCTTCTTTAACAGTAAGAAATGGGTGTCACCCCAGCTAACGAGAACGTTTTCACAACGCTTGCTAACATTCTCTCAAAGTTCTGTCAAAGTTATTCAAAAACTTTCTTGCAGTAGTGTTAACAGAACATTTTTATAGTATATAGTGTATATATAGTATATATGTATAAATCTTAAGTTGAATTATGAATTAACAGAATTTAAAAAGTTAATATAGCATTTTGGTAATAAAGCAAAAACATTAATATAATGTCAAAAAAATTTATCTTTTAAGAACTTTCAAAATAACATGTTCAATGTTTTGTTACCCAAGAAACGTTAGAGAAACATTCCTACAACCAAAAACCTCTAGGTAATTAGCACACTCTTGCGTGAGCTAATGTGTTTCTATGAGCTATTAAATGCATTACATAAAGTGACAATCTCTCCCGGTACAGCCGCCTCAAAACCGGCCTTTCAATGCACCTGTCAGAACGGGACCGGGTGCCACTCCCAGAATGTCTCTGGAGCCAAAGCGACGATGCCTTCCTTGACAATAATGAGCGGGAGGCATTTATTATCAGCGTAACTCCAGTTCTTCTCCAGAGAAAGTAAACTCACCTCATCTGTCTCTGTCTGCTGCTCATTTTCCTCTAACTTGTGTCTGAAAGCGATTTGCATCTGTGCTGAAATTCATACTTGCTATCACTCGCAGCCTCGACGCACAGAGCTCAACGGCCGACCTTGTGAAAAGTTCAATTTTGGACCCTCGACGGACCACCGCAATAAAATTAAATTCAGCGTTATTCAATGAGTCTATATTCAACTTATAGTCATATTCAACTAGCATTGAATGTGACTCAATGATAACAGTGTTTATCTGAGGTAGTCAGCAAATTCCTTGTCCTCATATGAGCCCCACAGGGAACGACACACAACAGGAAATGGGTTTTAATTAAGAGTTTTAGAACCGCGGTTCTCTCACAGCTTCCACTGTCACTCACACTGAGAGGAAGCAGTAAAATACTGTACACAGAAACATTAACAATTCATCCAATAATGAGAGACGAGGCCCACAGCTGTTAAGTCATTCATTTTGGCTCAGGTAGGCAACAGCGATCCTCAAAAAACCCTGGTGGAACCACATCTTACCCACATCCAGCTAACAAGTTTGTGTTAGAAGAATGTTTCCCTAATTGTTCTATTTTGCAATAAAATAAACATTTATTAAAAACATTACAGCAGCTTACTTGATGTTACACGATGTTACACAAGACTACAAAATAAAAATAAACAGCCGCTCGACTCACTTTTATCCTCTTGTTCATTTAAACTCTCCTGATATGAAACAAACCATAAAGCTGAAAGATCTCTTTAGCCGCTGGTGCAACTTTATCATTAAAGTCAGTCGTCCATATTATCTGTTGTCAAAAACAGCCCAGAGCAATAAGTACATGATTTACAGCACAACTCCACCTAATAAAATGAGTTAGAATAAACAGACATGCATGAATGTAAGTGTTTCCCCTATAAAATGTATAAGAAAACATGCATTAATTTTCATAAACACAAATGCCTTATTGCATCTGAAATCCCTTTGGCTCTATGCAGCATAACATCAATGGGCGTAACGCGTCTATATTGACCAAACCTCCTCTCTACTCTATGTGTGAAAAAACCTGGTTCCACAACAGCTGCATCTGTATTTAATGAGCCGTGTGTTATACTGTACAGCCTTTTCTACCTGTTACAAGCTTCATGACCTTATTATTTATGAAACTAAATTGTGATGTTTTTCCCAGCTGCACTAATCCGCATTAGCCTCTATTGTCAAAAGCCCCTCGACCCTAGCAGAGCGAGTTAAGCCATAACACGCGACCCCTGTGTGCTAAACCCACATTAAAAAGCAAAAGCACTGAAACAAAAGAAGCTCATTCTGAACAGAAGCCGTGAGCTTTTCCATCTTCAAAGGATCATTGTAATTGTTAGTCCCCAGGTGTGACAGAAATGGGGATGCGGCTGCAGAAACCGCAGTTTCTCAGGCAGGACAGACGCAACATCTGCGCCGTGACTGATGTTAAATCTCCATTGGAAATGAGAGGTTTAGCCCAGCTAACAATTTTGGGTGTGAGAACAATTCCCTAACGTTCCCATTAAGTAACAAAAATGTAAAAAAAATGTTCTAGGAACATGTTTTTTAGTCATTGTATTAACATTATTGTCAAATGCATTCAAATTGTTTTTAAATAGGGAATATTGTTTTACTTAAGAAAATTGTTTTTTTAAATATGTGATATAATATTACAAAAATGTTCTACAAACATTGCTGCCAGAACTTTTCGATACCTCTGAGAGAACCTCTAGAGAGCATCAGTCAACATTTGGAGAACGTTTTTCTCCCCATCCTAAAGAGAGACCAACAGCATCAGTCTGGCTGAGTGGGTAACAGCGGCGCCCCCTTAATCTCACTGCATGTAAATCTGTGTATTCGAGGATCCCTGTGAAAGTCAAACAGATTTCAAACACAGTTTAAAACACAGTTTCACCATTAAACCAGTGTTGAAGGGCATAATAATTGCAATTTAGTAGCACATTTGACTCATGAAAAGCCATGTAAATATGTCACAACACGCTTCCTCCACCATCTATTGTTTATCGCCGTGCACAGAAAACAAAATTGGAGGTTTATGCCATTTGGCATGAGGGCTTTGGGGAAATAACAATTTTTTCCAATGTGATCTCGCTAATGGTTTCCAAGTCCATGGTGGAGTCATGGTGTGAACTCTGGCATGCCTTCACGCTTTTAGACACGGCAGAATGACTCGATTAACATTTCATTTCCACGGTGCCAATCAACACGAGTAAACAGAGCCACTCGCTGTTCAAACCTCAGGCAGGTTTATCTGACAGGGGTGTAAACCGTGAGGGCCAGCAGGAGACTGTCACCAGTTGCCTCAAAACCTAGTTAGTTCTTGACAACTTAAACTGGTTGCTTCCCAGAACTCAATGATGATGGGTAGTTTAACCTGAACCACAGACTCTGAGAAGCATCTGGTTTTGTGGAACAGAAACAGCTGAGATTTAATGAAGGTTCCTCAGATGAGATCTTTCACAGTAATTATGTTTTCACTAAACAAACACTTACAGCAGCTTCAACATTTGGCTGGTTAACATTGTCTCCCGCTGGTAGATGCTGTAACTGCACCAAAATTAACATTTTGCAAGCAACATACATAAGCAACAGTCCAATAGTTTTAAATCTCTTCTGTTATTGATTGATTTAAAGGTTTGTAAGTGTGATCTGAATGCATAAGGAGTGTTTAGATCGTGTGGATTGTATAAGTGGAGACACAAAACAACAGCACAAATGGATTTTGCAGGCGAAGGAGTCAGCGCTTATGAAATTTAACTAGCAGTGAGATTTAACATAAAAGTAACAAGTACTTGTTTGTTTGGGCACTTAGAGTGTCTGTTCAGGTTTTTATGTGATAAAACACAAGTACAATCTGGTGGATTGCAGCATCAAAAATAATTGTTAGTGTATGTTTAACTACTAAAAAGAGAATTAGATGTATTTGAGCACATGAGCCTGACTTATTAAACAGCCTCCCTCCCTGTTTTTCTCTCTCGCTCTGTCTCTCTCACTGGTGATTTTTTTAATGTATGCTCCACAATCTCAGCTGCATTCACAACAACAATACATCAATCACCTGCAACTGTAATTACAAACATAATCATAACGTTTGGGATGCATGTCATTATAATTTGTGGCTGTTACATTCTGTTGTTCAAATAAGAAACAAAAATGTGTTTCTATTTTACTGTTACCTTTAATCCATCTGTAGGTCACACCAAAAAATAAAGCAAAATCTTCATAATGCGCTATGCATATTTTTATTTTTCCTATGCTTTGCATTTGTTGAACAAGTTCATTCTACATCTCATCATGCACAGATGTGTCCAATCAAAAGTTGTCAGTAAGGAGAATGTCCTTCCATCCAATACTGTGATGCAACCTTGTAACCGCTGGACTCTAAAGGAAACACAGCACAGCACTGAAAGCTGCAGTCGCCAAGCAATTTCATGGAGCCTTTAATGCCCAACTCACAGTGTATTTAATAGTTCTCATGACAGGATTGCAATGCACTTGCATATCCACTCACACTGGATACAGGCATGCAGACTGAAAATCGATTAGCCCGAATTAGGCTTTGAGAAGAACAGCAGCACACAGCTGAAGAAAATGCTAAAGAGTGTGAAGAAAAGCGCAGAAGGAGTGACAAGAAAGAAAAGAAGGAACAGAGGAAGAAATTCTGGAGGCTTCCAGAGCAAGAGTCAGTAGAGTCACAGTTTTCACAGATGATGCCACTCACACATACAGAGACACATACATGCATATGAGCATTATACAAAACAATAACACATCAGCCAAAATGAGAACAACTGTATGAGAGAAATGTTGAGGCTTTGCAAATATCCCACATCTCAGTAAGGTTTTAAATTAATATACCAACTCCACAAATATCTGTGCTGGTTAATTCCCAAGGATGAATATTTCTGAACATGACTTTTACGTGTTAAATATAAATGTCCAAATGACATTCAGCCCATCTCACATCTAAAGTAAACGTTATACAAGATTACCATCTAGTGTTCATTACACGTATTACAGTGATCAGAAAACAACATTAATAAAGCTTATATATGAAATTATACAATAATGACACTTTTCAGCGAATGCTGTCTGTTTGGTCCTCCAAAATATTATAAAAGCATGCATGCATAATTCACAAGCTATAGTACGTAATAGTTTTAATAGTTAACATTTGTAGCAGTGATCGGATATATTTGTATAAATCTGCCTGATAAATCCATCAATGTCATCATAACGTGCTTATATAAAAAATATCAATGATAATAAAACATGCAACGTACTTGTAATAGGCAGCGTAGAGTCGTACTCCAGCGGTGGGCCGATCAACAGGCCTGCAAGCGCCCCACCGCGTGAGCTGCAATTCTCTCACTGCGCATGCGCCGCGTCGCTCATTGTGCTCGGAAACATGGCGTTAAGTAAAACATTTGGACAAAAGCCCATGAAATTTCAACTGGAGGAAGATGGAGACTTTTACATGATAGGTTCAGAGGTATGTGTTTGACTTCACGGTTCGATTCACGCATACGTTTATATTGCATTGCCGAAGCCGTCCGTAAACCCTAAACAACACGTCCCTCGCCTTATCTTTGTTATCCCTTGTGTGTTAAACGTGCAGATATTTACAGATCTGACGAATAAACAACCGATCGACGTTGTTTCTGTGCATTGAAGCACCTGCCCATCCGATGCGTGAAAGTTTGTGTAGAAGTGCGTTTATGTTTTTAAACAAACAAGTTGGTGCAAAGTATTATTATGTTAGTTTGTCCAATACAAGCCAAAAACCTTTAAAACGTATTTAAACGTACACGATGCTGGGTTGTATCATGCATGCATGTGCTTTTAAAGCAGTTTTGCTGTTTTAGGTGGGCAACTATCTTCGTATGTTCAGAGGCTCTCTGTATAAACGCTACCCGTCGCTATGGAGACGCCTCGCATCCGTGGAGGAGAGGAAGACCATCGTAGCATCATCTCACGGTAACCTATTCCTTTCCATTTAATGAGCTCTTAGTTCCTGAAAGCATCTGTAAGCGTACGGCAGCAGGAACTAACATCAAGTTCAGTCTTACAGTCCAGCTTCTGGTGTTAGATTATGGTTATGCAACTTTAGCCACCAGTGTGACGCTGCTGAAGGCATCAGAGTGTGAGGAGATCTTCGAGGGAAATGATGAGAAGTACAAGGCGGTGTCCATCAGCACAGAACCTCCAGCGTACCTGAGGTAAGGAGATACCTGGTGCTCCTCATTTGTTGCTGATTCACTTTATTTTTATTGGGAAAGGGATTTTGGAAACAAGCAAGAGTATCATGACACGGTTCTGTGGTTCTTCACAATGTTAAAAAGACTGAAAACGGATTCAATGACATTGATTCAGTGGATGTAAAGAACAGATTGTCTTCTGTTTTGACAATCAGGGAGCAGAAAGCAAAGAGGAACAGTCAGTGGGTGCCCACCTTACCCAACAG
>JBAJNP010008132.1:0-20907 GCA_036877545.1 Yasuhikotakia modesta | reverse complement strand
ATTTCTGCAAAAGGATTCCCGACCAAGTATTGAGTGCATAACTGAACATAATTATTTGAAGGTTGACTTTTTCTGTATTAAAAACATTTTTCTTTTATTGGTCGGAAGAAATATGCTAATTTTTTGAGATAGGAATTTTGGGTTTTCATTAGCTGTATGCCAAAATCATCAATATTAAAACAATAAAAAGGCTTGAACTACTTCAGTTGTGTGTAATGAATCTAAAATACATGAAAGTCTAATGTTTATCAGTACATTACAGAAAATAATGAACTTTATCACAATATGCTAATTTTTTGAGAAGGACCTGTACATCTAGCTAGTATGCTTTACTGTTAATTATTCTGATTTAAAACAAATAATCATGCAATGACACTGTGCCTATTTGTCAGTCTCTAAAGGGTGTTTTAGATTATGGAATAAAACATGAACCAGACTTTTTTTAGCCATTATTTAAGCCTTACCTTCCTCACTCAACATGCAGTCACTGAGAACGATCTCCGTGAAGAGTGTGTCGTTCTGCAGGACTCTGCTCAGCACACTGCATGTGTCCACTGTGATACTCTGCCCGCTCAAGTCCAGTCTAGTGCTGCCTGTCATTGCTCTTTTGTCCAGCTGAGCTAGTACTGATTCCTGTGTGTCTATACTTCCCTCCTTACACAGCCTCAGATACGTCCTCCTGAAGTCCTCCATAACTCTCTCTGTCCCGTCACCTAGCACTGTCTGTAATAAACAACAGAGAGGATAACAGTAATCTGTAATGACAATTGTAAATAGGAAAAATAATGAGTAACAAATATATGCTAAGATATACCTACATGAACAGAATTATAATATTATTATTGTTTAACGCAATGACCTAAACGGCACATATCCTTTAAAGCTTATGTTTTAACCCAAACAACATGGGCTAATTACTTTTAACGTTAGCTGTAATTCTGTATGACTGTTCTCGTTGCATCACATTGTGCAACTTACTTATTTTTTAAAGCAGACATACGAGTGATTTTCATTCTCAAATAGTATAAGCTGCAACTGCACAAGATGTTTTGTTTTAGATGTTTTAGTGCAAACTAAGCAAATATTAAGCGTTAACCTAGCTAGTTAGCTAAAAGTGAATATGCAAATAATCGAGGGATAAAATACTGCAAACCTTATGTTGTGAAGAAAAATCATGATTCTATCAGTGTTTTGTGCCCGCAGCTGTTTCTCAGCCTCTCGTTTCTCTAGCTGATTGTTTCTTTTGACAGTTGAAAGTATCCAGGAAATAACTGACTTCCGGTTTTAAACAGCAGAATTGTGGAACTTGTAGTTTTTAGAGTACGTCTCCCAGTGCGACGACTATGCAGGGTTTTATTTTCAGGATCTTGAATCTATATACGACAAAGTACAAAATATATTCTTTTTGACAGTGTAACATATATGTTAAATACACAGGCTGATGTTTTTTAATTTATTTACTGTACTGGAAACCTTCCATGGCTGGTACAGTACAGTATTTAAAAACAGTTACTGTAGAGCAGAACCATGGAGAAGTGAACAAAACAAAAGGATTCAGAAAGGGAGTTTAAAGCAGAGTTTGAGATTGCCTTAGTAACTGATGCAAAAGCCCAAAGCCTGAACACAGTAAACACAGCATTAAAAGGGGAGTAGTTTGAATAAGTAGTGAATGTTTGTCAGATATCACAGATTCAGTTTGTTGGTATAGCTACCACTTTTGTTTTACCTCTCAAAATTAAAAAGTCAAATCAAATTTCCATGTCTTATTTTACATACAGCATTTGTATGTTAAAGATAAATGCATAACTGTCACAAGGAAAAAAAATATCACAAGCCTGTTCTTGCTGCTTGTGAGCATTTATATGTGTGTCTCTGAAGATATGTGCTTGTTAAAAAACAGACATGTTATTAAGTGCTGCTATGTGTGATTTTGTAAGCTGTATGTCAATCTCTGTAATTATGGGGGATTATTATACCTTTTCCAGTCCGTTTTTGTTTGTTATTGGTTTATCCACACAAGAATGCACCACAGTCAAGCTAAATGATATGATTACTTACAGATATTAATAACATGTTTGATTTTTTGTGATTAAAACACTTATTTCTTAGTCAATTATTTCATGAAGAATTCAAAATGATTTAAACCAGGTCCTCAAATTGTGCTGTATGCATACACCAGCAGCAGTATTTTCCCATACAGCACAGCATGTAACTTTTTAAAGCCTGAATTTTAAAATAAACAACTTTAATCTCACCTGTGTATCATGTATAAGTTACTTTAAAAGCATTTGCTAAATTATGACATGTATAATATTAATACACAAAAGTTAACTTTGAGAGAGTTAACAACTGTTACTACGTGGTATTTATATGGTTGAATGACCACAGGTGGCACTGAGAATTGCAGTTATTATTGTGTTGAGTATCAAAAGATGTAATTCCCGTTTAATCCACAATGAGTCTCTATCTGCCTTTCCCCAGAAATTGTTCCCCCGAAATTGACAAATGTTGTCAATTGTCAAATATAAATCATTGCTATAAATGTATTTGCAAAACAGTGCAAGGAAAGAATAGTTTTTTTACACAAAATTTATTACACAAAAAATTACAGATTGCAGCTCATCTCACATTTACTTTCACATCTCACATTATTTTCTCTTTTCCACTGAATTCCAGGCTTTATTATCTGGAGTGTCTCTTGCTGGAGTCACTTCAGTCAAACTGTCTGAAGTTACTAATGAAATCCTTCAAGCAGTGATATTTAAGTTCCAAACAAAACAGGAGAGTCAGAGCATGTGACTGTGTCTCAGATAACTTTATGGCTTTTGATAGTCCTCAATTCCTCACTCCTCAATTGAGAGAATTAACATGGAGGAGTTCATGAGGCCAGTGGTCTTACATTTCTGGTTCCTCGTTAAACCTATTAGATATTATCATTCGCAATATCCTATAAAGCTTAAAGCTTAAGCCAGAATTAAGATTCCAGTAAAGCAAAGATTAGCTGGTTAGACCAAGCAAAGTCTATTTGGCTGAACTAGTTGACTTGTCGGTCAGCTAGATGGGCCTTGTTGGTAAAGCTAGTTAAGAAGCTTTGTGTGAAACCCAGCATACCAGCATCCCATGCTAAGAACTATCAAAGCACAACATATGCTGGTGATAAATTATGCTGCTTTTGTCATTTTTACACCTATATGTTGCAACATTACAAACAGCAGAGACTCTCACTGCAGTCACTGCAGGCTGGATATAATGTATCCATTTGAGGCATTGATGTGCCACCAGATCTATAAAAGGTGACAGAATTTGTTTAGTCTGACAAGGCCAACATGATACAGTTTATTTTAATAATACACTTTTTCAGTGTTAAAACTACATAAATTGTAACTTCAAGGCCTTTTAAGCTTTATAAAACGTTTTCCTGGCAAACATTCTTCAGTTTCTTGTTTTTCTTTTAACTTTCGTAATGCCTATCACTATCTTTGTACTAATCTAGTTGTACTCACCACATCAGTGAGAGCCAATCATATGTATCTTGGCAGTAGACGTGTCTTCACACATGTGTTACATCAACATCAGTAAGGGAGGAACTTTCACAATGTGGAATAATTGTCCAAACACCATGAAGCAACCGAGGGTGAAATACTAATTTAAAGAAATCATTTATTTCTTTGCTTTCCAAAATCTCTCTTTAACTCCTGCAGATGTCTGTTGATATTTTTTTGATAAAAGAAACTTGTGTATGAAGTTTGTGTCTACATGGTAAACATGCACAAGATACTGTGGCAACAATGTACAAAGGCTTTCATGTTGCCACCACAAACTGTTCTAAACAGATTTTTCAAATCAGTATACGCCAATAAACTGAAGATTGCCAGATGTAGTTTGCTTTCTGCTTACATTGTGACCTTGTTGTCTTTCTGTTTTTGTTAGGACAGAGTCATGTCGCAACTGCTCTGTGTTATTGGTATGACACATAGGTAGGCCAGTGACTTAGTGATTTCACAACCCAGTGTTGAACTGGAATTCATTTTAGGCTTTTTGGTTTTCCAAGCTGGTTTTAGTTTGTCATGAATCATCATGTCTAATCTGCATCTGGGCTCCAGTAAAGTAGTGTGTGCTGTTGTGAGAAAATGAGCAAGCTTTTCAAGGGGCTTTTTAAGATTCACCAAACTGACCCTGTATGAATAGTGTGTGTATGTGCATCTTTAGTTTGTGTATGCGCATCTTTATTGGCTAAATCTTTAAAATGGTGAGACGCCTACAAATGCAGCAGTGTCAAGCAATATTGAGGGACAATTTAATATATTGTAATCATATTAGTATTATGAAATTTTCTTCCTTTTAAATACTACTTTTAAATACTACTTTACTACTACTATTTTTGTCATAATGATTTACCAACTATAACCAAAAATGTATCAGTGGCTGCAGAGAACGGAACCCCAACAGTTCCCAAACATGCCACCCACCCAATCCCACTTCTTAGAAACATTTTCATTGCTAAACTCACTTGTAAACTAAAGTTTAAAGGCTATGTTGCTTTCAATTTAATTCAAGCTAAATATACTCATGATTCAGAGGGGTGGTGATGTTTTGAATTTGTAATTGTGGTTTAATAGGCAGTGGTCAGACCTCAATAAAATTTCTTTATTTAGTTGTCTTGACAGTTTTACGAAAAAGAGCATTCCCACATTTTCCATTCTGTAATGTGCAAAAAAAGCAATAAGCCATCCCCACGGTAGTTTAAAATTTAATTGATAGACAAAAAAATCTGTAAATTTAGTGTAAAACAAGTACTATGATTCAACCAGTCAGACTTAATTAAAAAAAATTCCCCCATAAACAAATGACACCCAATATTTGAAATGTATTCACTATGCTTTGCCTGCAGGGAGTTAAGTGTTTTGGTTTTACCATTTTCTCAGACCACTGGTAAATACTGGAGTAAATACTATTGTGTGACTCTGGAACCACTGCCATCCTGTTGCTGCTCTATACAGTCACCAGACTGCTGTGGTTATCCATCAAGAAATGGGCAAGACCTTTAGCTATGCTACTAAAGATTCTGTTAGAATTCAAGCCACTAAATCCCAACATAAAATCTACAGTAGAGAACTGGTGTTATGGTGTGAGGGCGTGTAACCCAAAAATTCATGGTGCAGATAATATAAAACACGCTTTAATAGAATACTTAGGGAACAACAACACAGAACAAAAACTTCAACCAAAAAGCAATTGAGGACTGGGCAATAACAGAACTAGCACAGGGGGTGAAACATAAGTCCAGAGGACGAGATGCAACAAAAAACACCGCCCTACAGGGCTGAGCTGGGTATATACAAGGGTATATACAAAGAGAACTGAAGGGCAAACTAAACAATACAGTAAACATAATTGGTTACTACATAAACAGAGGAGGGACTAATTAATCTAAACAAAAGCTGATAATGACAGTAATGAGGATAACATGGGAAGCAATAAACCAAATAAATAAACCAAACTATGACTGAATTTAGATTAAATCCACATAATGGTTACAGTAACATATGAGACCTGTTGTTGAACTACTTTATTAGTCACTGGCAAGCTTGTCTTTTAAAATTAGCTGGCTGTTCATGCATCTCTAATGGCTAATATTTCTGAAATAAAATGGATTTAATGGTTGGCATCTATATTTCTTTTCTACAAAGAGATGCCACAGGATGCTGTTATTATAAAAAGACAACCTGTACAGTTTCAGATTGTCTGACTCCATACATAGATCTTATTGTAAAACATGGCAATTTTCTTCTGGTCCTCAGAACGGCTCCATTTCTTCTGGTGACCTGCAGTAAGTTTCTGGCCATGCTAAAACTGCACAAAGCCCAAAAATAGATCAAGGCTGGTTCACCTGCGCTGTCTGCAACCTTCATTTTGGTGTAAGGACTGAACATTATAGGTTATTATCTGTATTTTTGAACAGTACAGTCTTGTGTACATTTGTGCATGGACTTACTGTAGGTAATTACAGACACTGCTCACTTTACATTGGCTGTGTGGGATGTGAAAACAGGCGTGAGGAATATGGAGATAAGGAATGCTCATGGTGAGAAGATTTCCTGTATTGCTTTGCACAGGGGCCAATACAGACCAATATGTGCAGCCACGCATGGCAATAACAAGGCTTTATATACTGTTTACTTATACGGAATGCTTTGTTCTGTAACAACAAAAACTACTTACTACTGACTTGGTTCTTTGTTATAAAAGCAAAAGTGGTTATTTTCACAATTTTGTGGTTAAAATATTCTTAACATCTGTCTTTGCTTTAGATTTGTCTTTTTGACCTCCCATTTTGACTGTACATACTTTTTTCTTGAAAATTCTCTATGTATGGTATATAAGCTTGTGTTAAATAAGTATATAAAAAATGTTTCTGCATAGTACACTGTGTCTGTTCATATAGTAAACTTCATATAGTCCAAAAGTCATATATAGATCATAGATGGTTTCAACAACACAGGGGTGGATAAATGATAACTAAATCCACATTAATGGGTGAGTGATCCCTTTATAAGCAATATAAAAGCACACTTTTGTGTATGTGTGTGTGTATGGGTCAGATGGCCCTTTTCTGTCCAAGTGAGTGATTCTTGGCCAGAATAAGCCACAATGTGGAGCAGACAGACTTTATGTAGATGGTCAAAAGCTACTTTATGCTACAGTTGACATGAGTAAACAATTGAAAGCTGTTAACATCTTCTAGCCCTTTCAGCATCTGCCTCAGTTGTTATGAAAGTAGTGTAATATTAATCCATTTTTTATGCTGCTTACAGGGTTACAGGGAGTGCTGGAGCCTGTCCCAGATTATAGTGTAATATGTTTTTCTGACACATCAATGATAGTAATTGCCTGGATACAGCGTGTCCAAATGTGCCACATTCTAAACCACACTGGAGGTGAGATTTAACATGAGGAGAACAAGTCTTGGTTAATGTAATTACTCATTTAGTTCCTTCCAACATATTTATATTGGCTATATATCCAATAAATATAAATAGATATAAATGCTCCTATTTTAAACACTGAAAATCACACCCAAAAGCTTAAAACAAAGATATAAATCTGTTTTGATTTCACCTGCTTAATGGAAAAGGAAGACAAGTCAAGGCTTTTGTACCTGCTGTCATCAAAGTGTCTTTGATGTGTAGTTTAGAGCAGCTGGGAAACATCAGACCGGATTCAAGATTGTATTGATCATCATCAAAACAGCAGTTCCAGCACATAACACTTACTAAATTATATTGATGAGTTAACAGCAGAGAGTGTTCTCAGTCACACACATGCAGTTCCACAGGCGTCCTTCATCTTCCTGTTTAATTGCTTCACTGCTGTGTCACTGCTGTGTTCTTTTGGCTTCCATCATTTTACACATGATAAAAATAATAATAGTAATAATAATAATAAAGTCAGATTCTCATTGTAAACATTTTTTTTTTTGGAAAAATGTATTGTTTTCTCTCAATTACCTCATAGGAATATATAGGTATGTAATCTAAATTTAAAACATCCAGTTTAGTCACTTTAAGTATATTTAAAGATACACTGCATTCCTTAGGAGTTATTACATTTTATCAGGTGCATTTCAGCAACAGCAATGATTGTTTAGAAACTGATATTGTGGAAACTCATTTGGAAAGTTGTTTGAGATTGATATGAATTGGTGTGTCACTTTGAGAAAATAAATGTCTGCTTATTAATGTCTCGATGATTCAGTGCTAGGTGATGATGGTCAAAATGGTCACAGTTTTCACAAGCTACAAGCTGTCTCCAACTCAGAGGTCATTGGGATCATCTGTCACTATAACAACCAGCTTAAAGCTACAGACTGGAGTCAACTAATCACTCAATATAATATTTCATTATCAGCATTTGGGTATGTGAGTGTGGTCATATTTGGAGTTTTCTGTGACAACAATGTATGTTTAATTGGTGGTCTAATAGTTTACAGAAACTGACACAGGTGAACTATAGATCTTTACTGATGTGTACTGTTTATGTAAAACATGGTATGAACAGCATGTTAAACAAGATTTATGCTGGTTATCAGCATGATGAAGATACACAGAAGGATCCCATCACAAGATTGAAGAGATACCAAAAATAAACAAAATGAAAAATACACAATGTTCTGTATTATTATGAAAGAATTCTCTGTATTGTTTACAACTCTTTTGCAGAATTACCATAACATTTTCCATTTATTTCATACTAGTAAGTACATATCAGAGGAAAGTATCAAATCTTTAAGGCATGTTAATGGCCTGCTATGTTAAAGCTTTATGTTCCAGCATGGTTGTGTTCCCTTAGTTGGCAAGAGAGAGAAGATGATTACAGTAAATATGCTTTGATGTTTGCATGTGTGTGTGTGTGTAGAGTATATCCGCCTGTTCGTCGGCTGTTGTTCCAGCAAAGACAAACCCAGCAGCCTATTGAGAAATAGTGCTGTGCTCAGCTCACAGGACAGATCTGTTTGTGTGGAGCATCTGTGAACCAAAACATGGAAAACATATAACTGAGAGCAACTAATAAGCATCATACCACAAATAAATGACCCTTGTAGACCCTTTTAGGTCAGAAGGTGTTGAGCTCTCTTGAGAGTCTTGTGCTGTAAAGGCTCAGAAGCTCTCAGCATCTCCATCCATTGAGACAAAATGTTCCTGAGGCTGCCAGTTTATTGGGTGGACGGCCATATATAAGGTCAACAAATCTTTTGATGGCAGTAAGGAGTGTAATCTGCCTGCAGTGCAATGATTATGGGTTAAATTCTCAGAAAACATACATACTCATAAAATGTGTAACTTGAATGTTCTGTAAATCACTTTGGATAAAAGCATCTCCAAATGTCAATGTCAGTCTTTTCTACAGTCTGTACTTTCAAAAATGTAAAATATTTAACAAAAAAAAAGTTAAAAAAATAAGTAGTTAAAAAAAAGTAATTTTCTCTATTTCTCAGAAGTTGCATGAACCTTCGTCACCACTTCATTCTTCTTGTACACTTTTTTTTGGCGTGTGACTAAGCCAAGCTAGTTCAGTATGAGTATTTTGAGTGTGCATGAGAGTCAGTGAGAGTCAAACTGACTGAGAGTCAGTTTCACAGAGTCAGCTGTTGGGGGTGTCACGAAACATGTAGGATTGAGATGTAGCAATAAATGTTGAAACAAACTGGCTGCTAAACGAAAGAAATGACTGTATTCTCAATTAGACTGTATTTGAACAAATGTCCTCTGCTTGTGATATGTGTTATGAGTAATCATGCTCTGCAGTGGAAAATATTAAAAATTAGAAGCTGAAATGATTGTTACTAGCTGTAAAAAATACTAGTAGTGTTTGGTTTCAATATAAGTTGCTTACATGACACATGGGTTGCAAGACTTTTACTCACTAGAGACCAATCCATTCTGACCCCAACCCTGTTAAAGGGAATTTGCTAACCAACATTTTCACCTTATCTAGTTGTTTTATCACTCTCCACTAGCTTCAAAGCAATTCCATGTAATAAGGGTAACCCCCCCTTACCATGTGAACAGTAACATGGGACAGAAGAGACTCAAAATACACATACCACACACACTCCCCATTGTTCCTGTGTGACACGAGAAACACCATTGCAAACCTTAAAGTCTGTGGCCAGCCTAAAAATACATTATGTTTTTTTATGTAAGTTTTCATTGTTTATGTTAAGGATTATGTTCATGTTTAAATTTATTAAACTTACATATAGATCCAGTCTCTGTTTCATTATTTGGACAACACGTTACAATATCGCTGTTTCTGCTATTGGAAATTACTGAAAATTCTGAAAAATCCAGGATTGTAAGCAATCAATCAAAATTAGAAGCTCATATCCTGGGCCAGATATGATTCTAGCAGCTGGAGCAATGGAGATATTTGATCACTATCCATATTTGGCAAGACTTGCTTGGCAATGAACTTGCAGAGAGGCGTTAACAAATAATGTTTTAATGGTCAGATTTAACTGCTGTTAAACTCTAGCATATGGTAGAAATAGAAACTGAAGTTTTGAAGGGTGAAAAATCCAAAGAGACCATTAAATTTATATTTGCATGGTTGTTGTTTCTGGAATTGTCTAAAAGTGTCTAATAGTCACAGAAAATGGGGGAAATAGGACATTTGTCAAAGTGTCTAGTCTTGGTGAAGAATCCACAACTTTTCTTCATCAGTTTACTGACTTGATCTGTGTAGACTTGCAGTGGACTGAATCCATCACATATGCAGATTATGATTATGTACATTTTATCTATTATAGGAATAGTTCACCCCAAATTATACTTTTCAATTTCTTTCCAATGCTCTTGTTTCCATGTAAGGCTAAACAGACAGAGAACTGCACATAACTTCTTGGTCTTGTGAGACTCCAGGTTTGAACACGCCAGATCTGAGAGCTACAGTACGCCAGATAGCAAGAATTTTGAAAACAAATTCATTTTTGTGCCTCACACAAAGCTATCACATGCCATTAGAAGACTTCTCTGTCCTAGTTTTCATCTGCCTGGACTTTCTGCACTTTTTCTGTTTTTTAGTTTCTCATAGAAACAAAGTTATGCAGAACTGGTTTTCAATCACATAAGGGTGACTAAATGACAGCATAATATTTAATTTACATATATTTAATTATGTAAACTATTCTTTAACCCATTTCTGATCATGGAATACTCTCAACACAATATGTTTTGGATGTTTCTTCAATTTAACACACCTTAATACATCAGTTTGTTAGTAGACATACTCTATAATTTATGAAATGTCCAAGGTTTGACAAAAATTCCTTTAACAAGTTATGACACAAATTCATGCACTGAAACCCTAATCGCAGGTTAATGTTTAATAACATGTTTCGAAATAATGTGACCACATGTCATGACATGGATATGGCACATCCCCAGTGACCTCATCGATTTGCTAAATATTAGAAACTGGTACTTTTGTCAATCATTCATTGATGCCTGATGATAATACATAAACATTACCTACAGGGAATGTACCAATTAAATTAGAGGAGAGGACAGAGAATAGCCAATCACGTGCAGGCACTGGGATTTTTATATATTGGGGTGAAAGGTGTTGGGAGGTTGTTAGACAAACCTCAGTAAGCTTAGTAAAAAACTCAATGACAAACAAATACAGTGACATTGGAAGCCATATTAGTCTGAAAACCTCTCATAAACAACATTTTTTTTACAACTATATCTACCCCTTACATGAACATATTGACATTATCAGAGTAGAAGCAGACCATGATTTGACAGAATTTTTGTCAAGCAGGGGCACAAAAACCAGGTATACACAGTATGGTATCAGGATGGGGGACAATATTAGAGAAATGATTCATGACTCCAGCTGGAACATTTCAGCAAACAGTATGTCCACTGATATCTGCACTGACCACATGTGTTCTCATTGCGCAACTACTACATAAGTCCACAAACTGTTTACATTTATTACTGCATATAGTAATAAAAACTCAGTTGTTTTTATATTGTTTACAAAATACAAAAGAAACTTTGGCAAGGATTAATTCTCCAGTGGTTCCACAACTATTAAGTAGTATTAAAGCCATTGCTTTGTGTGTTAGTGAAATAAAGTGTGGTGGTATTGAAGCTTTGACTCTGCCAACTGATTGTAAGTGTTAAGCGCAGACAGACAGGATCTGGCAGTTTGCTGAGCTAATTTCTCTCAGCTCCGGCCCCCAGTCTGAAGTAACTCCCGCCCTGCCAAAACAAGCGATTAACTAAACTCCCGACAGAGCTGGGTGTGTTATTTGGTTCCTGCAGCTGTCTAGACACTCTTGGAGTGCGAGTTACAGGTCTGCTGATGCTCAGACCTCTTCCAGGGTGTACAAGTGACAGTGAACTTTCAGAACAGCTGCCAGTGGGAATTTCCCCTTGACCTCAGATGCTCTGTCAGAATGACAAGAAATGTATAAAGCTACAATTGGCTACAATTGGCCCCATTTACTTTAATGATAAATGTTTAACTGGTTTAATTGTGCAAGATTCATCATAGAATGTTGTTATAAGTAAAACGCTTTATAATCTTTTTTTTTAAATGTATTAAATGACTGGAAGCTACTTTCCTGCTGACGTAAACAGTCATATGAGTGTGAAAAACTAATATAAATATAATATAATATAAATATAATATAAATATCCACTGGAGTCACAGGGAGTGCTAAAGCCTAAAATTATAATATTATTAAATATAATGCTATATTCTAATAATAGTAAAAAAAATTAAGTCTAAAATGTTTCACCTCCTTACAATCCAAATTAAATCCCAGTGTTACAGAGCAAGACTTTTAAATATAGACACAAACTTTGACACCACAAACCTGGCAACCATTGGCAAATCCAGCAACTATTTGTTCCTCAGAAGCAGTCATAAAATTAACCCAGAATCTTTTAACACTGACCTTTAAAGCCTTTGGGTGTGTCATCTGAGGCTGACATTAATGAAATCCTGACGCATCCCACCCCACATTATTTTGTTCAGACTATTCCAGTCAATTATACTGTACAAATAAACCAAATTATACTAAACTAAATATGTTTTTTAACTTTAAATGTGTGTTGCATTTAGGAGCGTAGTGATGTGTATTTGTCACTGTAACAGAAATTGTAGTCGTGTCATATCTCCTTCACAAAGTTCCTACTGCCGAACTTTGAAGAAATTAAAATTAAACTGTTCCTACTAATAATATAACTACTTTATATTATTCAAGAAACTGTGCAAAAAGATGGCATTGCAACAAAGACGACAAGATACAGACCTTCGAGAACAAGTTCACTAGGTGCTGCACCCTTAACTTGCCAGTTAGTCAGTTTTTGCTCAGATGTTTTTTATGCTGCAATCATTCCAGCCTTACAAAAGACCTGTGGCTACATGGTGCAGTTCACAAAGCTAACTAAAAGGTTTGCGAAACTAGTGGAAGACGAAACAAGGACAACACCCTATTTTTATGCTTTGTGTCATAAGAAGAGCACCAGGGTTCTGCGTTCAGCATTTGTTGAGTGTTTGTTGCCATGCACACCTCAACACTGGGATTTTGCTTGGCTGGTTAAGCTCTGGTGAGGTGGAAGAAGAAGGCCTCAGTGTTTTTCTCTGTAAACTCCCAAATGGATGCCTCAGCCAGAAGAGAAGTAAAAACTGATGAATTGATGGTGAGGGTGGGTGAAGGAGTGCAGAGACATTGACGTGTGCCAGGGTCGGCTACTGACTGTCATGGCATGTTTAGGGAAACGAGACATTGTTATGGAAACCACATCATAAAAGTCAGACTCATTTCAATGTCTCCACCACAATGGAACAGAAGCTTTAAATAGGATGTATAACATTCAACATTTTTACCTATTTAAAATTGCTTATAAGAGAAGCATTTGGTAATGTTTCAGTTAAAGGAGGCATAAAGACTAACCACAGGAATACAACTCACTTAATCTCTCACTTAATTACAAATAAAATACTTGTTTTACTCCTCTCAAGGAGATCAATGAGAATTTACTTCTGAAGCCCTGGATACTGAAAAAGCAGCAAATGTCAGAGGAACAAAATTGAGCCCTGACATATTTTTCACTACTTTGAAAACAGCAGAGTATGAGACAGTTGATTTATAGTAAATAGAGCTAATTATAAGTTTTATCTTAAACTGTTGTTTCTACAGTATACAGTTTTTAAAATCGAGTCATTAGTTTTCATTTTGGCCCACATTTTAGCAATAAAGTGTTAATTTGTGGTACATATAAGACTTTCATCATGATTACTTAAGCTTTAAATTTAAACATTTAATAAACTTTTTTTTAAAGATAATGATTGACCACAAGGTTACTGGTCAATTCAAAACACTATTGATCACACAGGCCTATCTAGAGGCTATATGGGAATACTGTAAGCACCTCCATCCATTGCCAGTACTGTGACCTCAGGATGTCCACACATACTAATTACAAGCCTGTGATTGTACAGCCCAGACCTCATAGAAGAATGTGTCCACTGGAACGCCACTGTCAGAAACTAGCTAAAAAGAGAACTGTGACCACCCCAACCCGGAACTCAACTAAAAGTATATGCATCTTCAGACACAAAGTCTGGGCTGCTAAAACCTCACAACACCTCAAATGATTTAGAAAAATATAGATTAAATCTTTGGCATATACCAGTACGCATTCCAACAAGGCCCATAATATAACAGTTCATACTACTGTATATTGTTTGAAATATTGTTTCCCTCAGTGTAAGAACCACAAATAGCACTACCTCACAGTTCTCCATACACCCTAAATCCCAGTACTATGGCCCCTAGCAAGTGGAACATTTGCCTTAACATGAGCAGAATACCGTGCTTTGATTTATTACTTGTTCCATCTATCCACTGACGAAGATCTGGACAGTTGTACACACAAATTCTTCTCAATAAAAACCATGAAGTTGAAATGTGACGGCTAACTAATTCTGTTGTCTGAGAATGCAGAGACTCCCTTTCAGTGTGGAATGTATTTTTTAATATAAAAAAATGCACAGTGTGTGTTTAGTTTTGTTCAAATTTTATGCATCTTTGACAGTTAATTTGGTCATGGATATGAATGGCTGTAAAACTTTTTTATCTGATGAGCAGAAACTTTCCCAAAAGACAACTTTTGACATGTCTTTGAAAGGATTCCTGGAAACTTTGGAGCTGTTCTGCATGAATTATCCAAGACAGATAACGAAGAGTACAAGTAAACACAAAGCGCATATCTTAGAAGATAAAAAAACATCTATAAATCAATAACGTTTAAGTCTGGCATATTTACAAATTGAAACCACATTGCTGAGCCCAATACTATTAAATAAAGTAAAAGTAAACAACAAGGCTCAAAGAATTTCACAAGGAACCTGTTAAAGACAACTTTCTGTGATACCACATATGCTGCCAGTTGTTAGCATTCAGTCAGTTTTGAGGTCATCACAGTAGTAATGGACGATATGTTACCCAAATACATGTTTTCCTGTTCAGGGTCTTGAGACATCAGCAACAGCTGGAATGGCCATGTTGAGATTTGACTCAAAAAGATATATTTTATGACCATAGAACTGAGTCAGGCAGTGAGATTTCAAAATAGCAACATCTGGATTTTGGACTCTTTCACCCCTTCAGTGTTAGGAAAGACCTGTGTTTTTGTAATTGTATTGGTCTAAATATAGCACACGGACTGTTAGAGCCGCTTCGTTCGATATGGCCATTTTGCTGCTTTTTTCAAAACAAATTTTTTCTTAAATTACACAGGACAAATCTTCTTTCAGAGCAGACCCATAAATGCACACATACGCGGAAGCACTTCCAAACAAATGGCAGATGTTCCAGAAACCACAGCAGCACAGATGCAATCTGGGAAATACCTTCTGTGTTTCCCATCCACCTCTCTTTGGTTTGTTTGTTTTATTTCAATGAAATGGGCATATTTCACTGTTCCCTGTCTAGCTAATGCTTAAGGCAAAGAAAAACCCAGGCCTTTTTATTTCTCGACTGAAAACATACACTCAGTTTATGTGTGTTGGCGCTCAGACCTGCTTTCCATCTCATTCCCTTTTCTCCCTCCCTCTTGGTCTCTCTTTCTCTCTCTCTCTCTCTCTCCAGTGTGTGTATGTGCGTGTTTATCTGCGTGTGTGTTTTTTGATCGGAGGCTGTGTCTACATGGGAAGTGGGAAGGTGCAGTTGGAATGTCGCCTAAAGGCAAGGGAAGCGCACTGCTTCCACACTCCACTCCGTGAGGCAGGAAAGAAGCACAACAAAAAGGACACACACACAGCAAAGCAACCTCACAGTGAACTTGACTCAAAGGGGCATTACGCTGTCAGAATCAGCTGTGTGAGCTACTGAGGAACAGCACACAGCTCTGCTGAATGGATTAAGTAGGAAACATACTGCTCTGGTCTCACAAGAAGGTGTTGATCATCTGTTGATGATCAGAAACAAGTGCTGTGGATTGAACCTTCATCTGGCAAAACTCAGAGGAGAACCTTCTCAATCCAGCTGGGAGAAACCACTGCAGTGCTTTCCGATCACTATCGCGGGACATGAGGAGGGATAGGCTACTGGTGGCTGTCACTTTGGTCACCCTCCTGGCAGCTGATGTTCACTTTGTCCTAATACCCAGACTGAAAGCCTGGTATCACCTGCCCAGAGAAAGATGTGCATGCAGGGGTGCCAATAACAGCTTGGGAAATGGAGATACTACAGTTGATGTGTGGGCAACGGCAGATACCACAACTGATGTGTGGCCGTTGAACCAGAATGCTACCGTGGTTTCCACCGTGCAGGGCTCAAAGCTGGAACGCTTGTTCAGACACTCACTGTACAACATCCATCTTCCAGAACTGGGGCCTGATGAACTGCTCCTGCAGCATGAGGAGCTTATGAATTATTACAAGAGGAAATTGACCCGGTGGGAGAGGTAAGAAACTGTGTTTAACTGTCACACTTCATATTAAACAATGTGACATATTTATTAGCAATAAGTGACTCTGATCAATGATGATTAGAATGAATTACAGTTAAGTGTGAACTGAACTGAGTTTCACTGAGAGCTGGTTTGTCATCAGTGAACTTTTACAACAATATTATAGACTAAAAGTAAATACAAAATTAAATTATGGGATGGCGTTTCTTGTTATTTGCAACATCATTACTTCATTACTTTTGTTTTGACATAACTATTTATTTTTTCTGGGAAAGAGAACATTCTACTTCTAATTGTACAGATAAGATATGCTTCCTTTTAAATAAGATAAAAGGGCTCTGTTCTTTGTTTGCTGTGAATTTTATGTGAATTGAACTGGACTGAACTGGACATGTGAAGTCAGCTTGCTTGGTGACAGGTCACAGCGTGATGTCACCCAGTGTGAGGGTTTACTTATTTACTGGTAAATAAAGTGCAAATTTTAAAAAAATGCTTTTAACTTTTAACAGATATCAGATTACAGATAATGCTTTTATTTGTAAATGCTTTTATCATTATTATACTAACATTAATAATACTATGTACCACAAAATGAATACTAAACCCACTGTATATTTTATTGCCTTACTAAATACCAGTAATTGCACTGTAGAATGACAGCTTTATTGTACCATTATTTACACTATAATATATAATGGAGCAATATTAAAATTATTTTTAGTTATTTTTATTTTTAAAAGTATTTTTATATCTTCATGCACACTCTATTGCCCTATTGCTTAGTGTTTTTTAAACTTCCTTTTACCGCAACAAATATATATTGTTGCCTTTTACTGCAACAAATATACTTTCATTTGAGTTTAATAAAAGCTTGATTTTATTTTCTTTTAAGATTATGTACTACATTTTAGAGACAATAGAGAGACAACAAAACATTCTTTTCATTGTACTGCAGTAATACTGTCCAGCATTCAGCTGAAGGTCAGCCTAGCCAAAATATACGATACACGTGTCTCAAACATAATCAGAGGTTTCACATAAGCCTCTCACTTTAATTTTGTTGCAGATGTCTGTGGGTAAACATCACTGATTGCTGCAGCATCTATTTTGAACAAAACTATTTAAAAATCATAACTGCTTCAGATCAACAGGTTTTGATGAGCCTGCATAATAAACTGCACTTGTCTATTTACCCTTTGATTTATTAACACACTGATGAGGAAAAATGTGACCAGGTGTGAGCACTCAGTGTGTACAGTAGCAGTGGAGAGTCTGGTAACTATGGAAGCAAAGCATAGCCTCCAGAATTCAATTTAATTTTTATGCGTGGGCTAATGCTGGATCTGCCAGAGTAAACAGTTCTGTCCTTTATATTTGATATTTGACTAATTCCTCATTTTATGATGTTATCTCAAGCGGATGATTGTAGAGGTCGTGATGACAATTTTGGGGGACTAAGGGCAAGTATTTGCTGCAAACAGGATCAATATTCTGACACGTGGAGATTTTATGTCTCCTAGGGCCTTATAGTCATCATAAAAATCGAAACCGCTATGCAGCTTTGTGAAGTAATGGTTTGTTGACAATACATTTCTGTGGGACCCCAAAAAAATCAGAAAAAGTATATAATTCTGGTCACTTACCACAAAAAGATTCTGGTCACTTCTAACATTTTTATGCTATTCCAATGAATGGGGAGGGTGTCTATGCTTCAAAAAGCTTCCATAGGACTATGCATGTACCATAACTGCCCCCTATGACTTATGGAGCTATTTAAGTTGTTTAACATTTTAAAAATGAATAAATTATGAATATTAAAATGTTTGTGTAAACTGTTCCACCTGTAGTCCTTAATGATATTATTGCATAATGTTGAAAGAAAAAAATTGTCTAACTTATTGTTATTGTCTAAGTTAAGTCTTTAACCTTTCTTCAAAATGTAATCACTGGCTCTGACATTACTTTTCTTTTTGGCTTCATGTTTGCTTTAATTTTTTGAGGAGCAAAAATGTTGCTGGCAGGCAGCAACTAAAGCTTGCAATAGGATGGGCAGTTTTTGAATCCCAAAGGCTCAAACATGTGTAGACTTGCACACACTAAGAAAATCCATTATTTTGCATCTAAGAATATCTTAGCATAAGTTCATCACCTAACAGAGTGAGCACCAACAGTTAATTTTAAAGTTTTTAGCACAAAATATTAACCTACGACCTAAATATCAATCAAAAGAATTGTCTTTTCAAAATTTGAATATACCACCAGGAAATGGTCAACATCCAAACAAAAATCAAACAAGTTTTAAACATAACTTCTGTTTCACAGACTGAAAAAGTTCTACATTGAGGCGGCAGCTGCTTCAAACATCACTATACCTGATCATCCTGTGACCTTTGACCCTGAGGCCAGTTGGCTACGATTTCATCTAGGGATCAACCGATATGCACTGTATTCAAGAGATGACAGCAGCATAGACAAACTCCTGCAGGATATGCAGACAGCGACCATCGTTAGTGCAGGTGATGTTTTTCCTATGATATTAATGGGAAACTACATAAAACTACAACACACACAAATCTTAATTAATCTTAATCTTAACCTCATTTATTTCATTACAAAACAATTGTAGTGTTAACAAAAATAGTACATCACTTTATCACATAGTTCTGTGCAAGTGGAATGAAACTGATTAATTTAGAACACTACCTAGTCAGCAACTTTGTTCTTCACAAAGATAACATTTCTAATGACAAGCCTGCTGGAGACACATAAAGTTAACTTTAGGGTTTTCAATTTAGCATGTTGCTAGACT
Source organism: Yasuhikotakia modesta (assembly GCA_036877545.1). Lineage (NCBI taxonomy): Eukaryota > Metazoa > Chordata > Actinopteri > Cypriniformes > Botiidae > Yasuhikotakia > Yasuhikotakia modesta. The sequence continues at coordinate 1,602 of JBAJNP010008132.1, read as the reverse complement.
AGCAACAAGATACTTTAATAAGCATAATTACACTGTCTACCTTTTTACTGTTGTCAGAAATGAGACTACAGTCATTTACAGGCAGCTTGTAGGTTTGGTGAGGAGTCAGTATGTTTTACATTTTGTAATGAAATGCAAAAAGAAACAAAATTATTAACAACACAATTACACTAGAAAGCAATTTATTATTTTTTCGAAAATTTGCTTATGTGAGCCACATTGAGAGAACATTGAGGTTATTGAGAGAACAAGCATTTTAAAGATTTAGGAATAAATATAACATTAAAACATAACAAAAAGTTAATGCTGAAATATAATAATGAAGATTTTTAATGTGTCTGACAGATTACACTCAGGATGAGAAAGCATTAAAGGGTGCATGTGACTGCTCTCAAGGTAAATATTTCTCTTGTTTTTCCAGATATTTTGTGTCAAATTTGCAGTAAAACAGCCAAAACTTTTCTGGTATTTTGGTGATAACTGATAGCAAAATGATAGATTGCACATAGCTATTAATAAAATATACACAAATATGATGATCATACAAATTATTCATAATATTTTCATATTCATAATCATTTACAGTATACAAATGCATTGCCTGCATTCTAAGGTTCATGAACTGGTTCAAACTCAACATGAACCAGTCTTAATCTTAATCTTTTAGTCTTAATCTTTCATTTTAAATTTAGCCACTCAAGTATTTTAACTGTAGCTATCAAGGAAAACAACTTTCATAATAACCACGTCTATTCAGACCTCATAAATCACCATCATTACCCTTTACTTTAAATGCTATAGCTTTGAAGCTAATGAGTAAGGCCATTCCTTGTTATTATAAGGCGTGTGTAGAGTGCAGGGCCACTAACCTCTGCTAGTATCAAAGGCAGTAGTGTGGGATAAATGGCCATTGAATTATGTCCATTTCAGAAACAAATAACCCCTAGTCATTAAAGGTAGTCAGTCTACATTAACATCGCCTTATCCTTGGCTGACCAATAAGTGTAGGTGCTCTTAAACAAACAATGAAACTCAAAACCACACATTCACCACCTGCCCCTGAGCTCAGACAAATGAACCAAATGTTATTTTTCCTTAATGTTTCCCCTTTAAGCTTTATTTTGGGCCCAAACAAACATTCGATGCTTGAACTTTTGTGTTGTTTTTCTGTGCCGCACCATGACTCAAGTGTTATTTTGGAGTGTGGTTGAGTTTGTAAACCATTGATATGATTTAGCTGAAGAGAATCTAAAAGAAGTCGAAAAAGTGTGGTTTGGGGTTGGTGGCAGTCTGCCATGGCTTCCCACAACCTCAGACAAAGCAGTGTACACCACTGGTGGAGTACACCACATGCGCAAGCACAGTTAAAATCCCCCTATAACTAACTGTCACAGTTAAGAGGTCTCTGGGAAGCAAAAAAAAATAAGATCTTATAGTCCATAAAATAGAAATCTCTTACAGTCAGGTGTTTGTGCACACACTATTTTATGTGTACATGTAACATATACAGGTCCTTCTCAGAAAATTAGCATATTGTGATAAAGTTCATTATTTTCTGTAATGTACTGATAAACATTAGACTTTCATATATTTTAGATTCAT
>JBAJNP010008130.1:0-20910 GCA_036877545.1 Yasuhikotakia modesta | reverse complement strand
GTGAGTGTGTGTGAGAGAGTTTGTGTGTGTAAGAGTGTGTGTGAGTGTTGTCTGATCCTGCTGTGGCCGATTCTGACCCACTTTCCCCCCCTTCACTTCCAGCAACAGCCCCTTAACTGCACTGATCTCCCACCATCTGTTATACCCCAGTCTGTTGCCATGGTGATGTCCGAGCGTTTTAATGGTCCGTCTCTGACAACAGGTCACGGCGCTGAACCGCAGACTGGACCTCAGGCAGCGCGGGTCAGGTCCAGTTTGTCTCTGAGCTTGGGTCATGCTCAGCTGTGGTTACATGAGAGATTTAACTAATGTCACTCAGTAATGGATACGACCAAATGTTTGGATTAAGATGCACCATCATAAACAACTGCTATTATAGTTTAGCTTTCCCTTGTTTGTTTTGTTTATTTAGTTAAATGTAGTTAGCATGTCATCAGGATCTCAGACTTTCAACAGCATAACAAGCGACGGATAAAAACAAACGATAGCAGCCGTGCAGACAGATGTAGAAATATCAAACAAACTCTTAGTAAGTGTTTGTAAGTCCACAGACAGAACATTTTCTCCGTACGTTCATCTGGGTTGTTGTCAGAACATCTGAGCAGAAGCGCTGATCTCAGCTCAGCAGAACCGTCAGGTGTTTGGACTCATTCAATGTGATGTTGACAGTGATTCTCACAGTTACTGATGAATCATGTTACCTAGAGCTACTGTTAAAGTTTGTGGTTAGTTTTTGTATGTATAACCAGCTAAATACTTTGGGGAAAATGACTGGAGTTTTCAAAGTTTGCTTGGTTAGCATCAAAACTTTGAGTTTTGTTTTTTTACATTGGCCAGTTGTTGGAATCTATTTAAAATGTATATTACAGCATGTAAATGCACAAAACGCATATTTTTTCCCAGTTGTGTATTTCACTATTATTATTTAAATATTAGATTAACCTGTTTGGTACTGTGTTTGCTTGTTGTGCCTTTAATCGATCAATGCTGGTTAAGTAATTTTCCACAATCTCAGATTGATTAGTTTATGGCATTTATGGTGAGTTACAAATGTTGGAAAACAACATTATCTATAAAGCAAACCAGCCTTTGAGTCTCCACAACCAATTACAGTTCATAAATGTTAATACTGTAAATGTATTTCCTGTTTGTTCTAATATGGTTTGTATGGATCCCTGAATCTGTTTGTGTCACTGCAGGAGTTTCTGTCAGTCAGACGCTGTTTGTGATGAATGGAGGTTGTGTTGTCACACGGTGTTGCTCTCACTCCTGTAAGCTTTTAATCTGCTCAGAGTGATGATGTCATACGCGTGACATTTTCAGCTCATGTGTGTCGGAGACGCGTTTCTTTCTGCAATAATTAAAAAACATTGAATTATTTGTTTATTTAATCCACACATAGATTTTATTTAAAAAACACAGTTCAGAGTTTTTAAACCATTTAATTACATTTAATCCACAACAACTCTGGGAATGATGTTCAGTAAACACACAGATGTTGAGTGATTAATGTCTGCTAATTGTTCATTCCCAGGTGTTCACACGCAGATGGTCCAGATGGACGGCAGTGTGTCAGGATTTGTGGATTCTCAGGTGGAGCTGCGCTGTCAGTTTGTCAACAGTAACCCACCTGTGAAGATCTCGCAGGTCACCTGGCAGAAACTTCTTAACGGAACCAAGCAGAACTTGGCCATCGCCAACCCGGCTCTGGGTGTGTCTGTGTCGCCGGCCTTCAGAGAGCGAGTGCGTTTCAAGAACCCCGCGCTGCGTCAGCAAACACCTTCTCTGGAGGACACCACCATCATCTTCAACCAACTGCAGCTGTCTGATGAAGCTTCTTACATCTGCGAGTACACAACCTTTCCAGCGGGAAACAGGGAGAACATGATCAATCTCACAGTTTACGGTGCGTCATCCCATCATAGCTGACAGGAGAATGATATACACACATCACAATAACCTTTAGTTACATAACCAGAAAAATCCATCTAAATGTAATTATGGATGTAACATTTTCCTCTGAGTAACACTAATCATAAATGTTTCATTTTAGATTATAACCTTTAATGGATTCAGTTAAACATGAGTCTGAAAGCACAATATTTAAACATGCAACAGTTCAGCCACAAAGCAAAGCTCTGATCTTCATTCGTTCGGTTGGTTAGAGGCCAGTTCACCCCTGACAGCCCGTTGGATCAACATTATAGGTTATTAGGAGGTTTTTGTGATGATCACATGTTAACTGAGGTTTTTGTGTATTTATTATTATTGCATTTGATTTAACTGAAAAATGATTTATTGTATATTTAATTGATTTTACATGTTATGATTAAATCACTTTATCTGTTCATTTTCCACAATGATTTTCTAGGACTGATTATAATGCACATTTAATTTCTTAATGAAAAACAAAACATGAAGTAATGGGCCCAACAGACCTCGTACACACGCACACGGCCTAATACACACGCACTCAACCTCATACACGCATAACCTCATACACACACACACAACCTCATACACACATAACCTCATACACACATAAATTCATACACACATGCACACAACCTCATACACTCATAACCATATACACACACGACCTCATACACACATAAATTCATACACACACGCACACGACCTCATACACGCATAACCTCATACACACACGACCTCATACACGCATAACCTCATACACGCATAACCTCATACACACGCACTCAACCTCATACACGCATAGCCTCATACACACACACACAACCTCATACACACATAAATTCATACACACACGCACACGACCTCATACACGCATAACCTCATACACACACGACCTCATACACGCATAACCTCATACACACACACACGACCTCATACACACATAAATTCATACACACACGCACACGACCTCATACACACACGACCTCATACACACACAACCTCATACACACATGTTCTAAACCTGCATCTGTCCTGCAGCCCGTCCCGTGATGCAGTTGAATCTGTCTAAACCCGCGGTAGTCGCAGGATCCACGGATGTGAAGACAACTGTGGCCACGTGTGTGTCAGCCAATGGAAAGCCAGCCAGTGTGATCACCTGGGAAACTGATTTAGACGGAGAATCCAGAACTCAGGAGGTTCGTAACCCTGATGGATCCGTCACAGTTCACAGTGACTATCTGCTGGTTCCCCGACGAGAACTTCACCAGAAACTTCTCACCTGCATCTCCACATATCGTGGCGATCATCACACAGACAGCGTGAAGCTCAACATTCAGTGTAAGAAACGCTCTGGTCCTCTGAACGCTGCAGCATTATTGTGTTAAAGACAAACATCTTTATATGCATGATGCATGACTGTAAGTTTAGAATCATGATTTGATCAGTTGTTAGAGTTTAAACATTAAGAAACCTGTCATTTTATGTTTCAAACATAATGTTGATAGAGAGGAAAAATGTCAGCTGTAAGTTTGAGTTTATGTAAGAATTAATAAGTGCAGCTTTTACTATTTATTGTTAGCATCATCTTTTAAATGCAACATGAGACACAAGGTTTGTCGTGAGTCTCAGAATGATGATGTCATTTAATACAGTGATAGATTGTTAAACTCTTGTTTACAGATGAACCGGAGGTGATAATCGAGGGTTTTGATGGGAACTGGCATTTAAACAGAGAAAACGTTCAGCTGACCTGCCTGGCTGATGCAAACCCCCCCGTCTCTGTGTTTCAGTGGAGGAAGTGCGTCACTGTTGTCATTTAACATTCATCACTCCATTCATCTGTCATTAGTCACGGTTCACTCAAATGAAAACTCTTCCATCATTTGTTGTGAATGCTGGTAACCAGTCAGTGACTTCTGTCGTATAGACACAAACACACTGATACATTTCTCAAAATATCTTCTCTGGAAAGAAGCTTCATTTTTTGGTGAACCATTGCTTTAAAGCAAATAATCATTAATCACAACAACACATTTTTTGTTTCTAGCTTGAACGGATCTCTGCCTGGTTCTGCTGAGGCCCGTGATGGTGTTCTGATCTTCACAGGTCCTGTGACCTATGACATAACAGGCACATACGTGTGTGAGGCCAGCAACAGCATCGGCACGGGTTCTGCGTCTGTTGAGATCACAGTCACAGGTGAGGAAGATCTCATGCAGAGCTTCAGCGAATCACAGCCCAGCTCACACTTTAGGTTGTGAGAACGTTTCCTCAACATTTCTATTAGTGACAACAACGTTACTTTGTATGTTCTTGGAATGTTAAAAATGTCATTTTTTCACATTATATTAATGTATTTGTATTGTTATTCTGTAATGTTTTTAAAACATTCCACTAACAACTACGGTATAGCATTTTTGAAATCTATGAGAACGCTAGCCAACGTTCTGACAACACTTCCTGTTAGCTGGGCTAGAGTTTCGACAGCCTCTGAAACATCTTTGACTACAGCTGCGCTGTTGTGTTGTTCTGCTTTCATTACACAATGTGTGTTTTGGCTCGGAGGTGTTTCACATTCACCTGCTTGCTGTGGGAGAGTTTTGCGTGTTGTCGCATGTCTTCCGCACATACCTTCTGAATAAACTTCATGGCCCTGGGTTTTGAATCTCTGGAGTCACTGCATGCTGTTAATGTAAGGTGTGGTCTATAGAAACTGCGTTGGGTCATGTTCACACACGCTCCTGTGTGAACGCTGCATCTGTCAGCTGTGAACTTCAGTCTCTGACTAACAGAAACTGGGATTCAATTCCTTGTAAAAAGTGAAGAAACCACTCCTCATTTCTCCCTCTCCTTCCATGTATGTCTCTTTATTAAAGGCAACATGAAATCTGAACTGTAGTTTTGTGACTGTGAGTTCAGGTCTGCTGACTCTAACTGTGTTTTGCTGAAGTACTTTTAAAACTTTTTCACACACATTTTATACACGATGGCTTTGTGAAAAAGTCATTTACATACAATACAATTTAACAAACAAAACATACATACAAATTTAAAACATGACAGATTTTTGTTTAATAAACATGTTTAATTAAAGTGTTTTAAATCTCACTAGCAAACAGTAAATGACAGAAAACTGCTCTTTAAGAAATTTCATGTTGTCTTCATCACTCCTACATTGGAACTGGAGGTCTGTACGACCTTCTCCTTCAGTAGAGCTTCATTCCCTGTTTCCACCATCTTCTTCCCATCCCAGAGTCCCCTAACCACCCTCACCAGACGTCCCAGGAGGGGCCGCCAGCTGGGGTCCTCATAGGCGGAGCGGCTGCGGGTGGAGCGCTGCTTCTGTTGGCCGTTACGCTCCTGGTCGTGTTTTTATATCGCCGGAGATGCAGGTTTAAAGGAAATTACAGCACAAAGAAACAAACCCTTGGCAACGGCTACAGCAAAGCTGGAAGCCCACAGCCAGGTTCCTCTGTTCCTCAGAGTCTGATCTTCTCTGAAGACTCGGGTGATGAGAAGAAGCTGAACCTCTACAGAGGCTCCAGTATCTTAGGAGGAAACCTTCAGGAGTTCCACAGCTGTCATGACAGCGGCATGAAGAACTTCCACACGGGACTGATTGAGGACAGCCTGAGGTTTGGATGTAGTGAACAAACTTACTTTTATGATTATGGACCTGAGCTGGAGGTCTCAGTGGACATGGTTCCTCAGATGGATGGTTCTGTGGTCTCCAGAGAGGAGTGGTATGTGTAGAATTTGAAGCCTTCACAGCAGGGTTCTGATCATGATTTTCCTCATCATCTTCCTCCTTTTGAAGCAGACGTTGAGGCCATATGAAACTTTCACTGTGTGTGTTGTTGAGATGGAAATTCAGGCTGTATGTTTGAGGACCGACCCATACAAGGCCGTGTCTTTGAGTTATTGAACATTTCAAACAAATTCTTAGCTTTTGTGGTTTTAACCCTTTAATGTCAGGGCAGGTGATTCGCTCCATTTCTGTTATGCTGGTTTAAAGTCTCTTTACATCCTGAAAGCATTAAAAATGTATTTATAAATGTTGATATCTTCAGTGAAAACTGAAGGACCAGGCAGAGCATGTTTTGGAGTCCTTGTTTAGAGACGGTAGTTTCTCTGTATACTGTAATATTTACTATATATATAAGGGCAGTTAAGGCTGAACTGTAACCTGTAAACTGTGAAAGTCTTACGCTGTGGTTAAAAGTTTTTGCATGATTATAAAAATTTGGCCTTTTAGCTGTTTTGGTTATTTGTCTTATAATACAGCAGATGCATGTCAACAGCTTTACTGCATGTGCCCAGAATCTGACAGGCCTCTGCTTAGGCCCACAAAACAGTGATATTATTTCAACTTATATAAGAGCAATTCTTTTATAAATGCTTTGTATATAGTTAGGTCTCATTTTATGGAATTATATAGAACAAAATGGTTGAGTGTTTGTTGTACTGTTTGCATAATTTATGACCAAACTGTTTGTGTGTTTTGTGTTCTTTAAGTGTAATTTTATTACACTGCCCAAACAAATACACGGAGATATTCAGTGTTTGCCTGCGTTTATGGTGTTTTATTGTCACTGGTATTTAAAGCATTTTTTAAATAAATCTTTTGAATCAGCCAAAACTAATAAAACGCAGAATTGGCACGAACTGTAAAAGTCGATATTCAAGAGAAATAATGTTTATCAAAATGTCACATTTGATCATGATGAATAATTTGCTTTGGATGGAGGTAAGGAGAATAACAAAAAGCTGCAATCTGTAACTTTTATGGTTAAAAATAAATAAAACCAGCCATTGAGTTTATTGAGTCACAGCAGTAAGTTTATCATAATAAGTAAAAACATACAGAAGAAAAGCATCTGTGTTGTGTATGTAAAGTTTTGGTTAAACAGAGATGGCGACAGAGAGCCAAAGTTACAGAGTGAAGCTTTAAGCTGTGTTTGCAGTTTAAGATGTACCAGATATTATTTCTGTGGTATTGCTCACTTATTTGAGGCTTTTTACTGTCTGTTCCTGAGCGGAAACATTATGTCAATAATGTTCTTTTACAGCCATTAAACCTCCTCACGATGAAACCTCCTGTGATTGGCTGGTGTTGACATCATTGTGGTTTTATGTGCACAGTGACCTGAGAAAAATGAGAAGCTTCGGTTTGTCGTTGTGAGTCTCACAATTCACGAGCGTTTATGCTAATGTGACCCGGATGTTCGCTTGTGTTTCTCACCAGCGCTAAACAATAGATCTTTGGCCGCACAAAAGAGCCATTATAGTTAATATAATAGCAGAAACCTGTATGAGAAACATGTTTCAGAGGCATGTCACAGATTCACTGCAGGCCCTGATTACGATTATTGTAGTCAGTTACACGCATGTGTTGTGCATCATGTTTGATGGCAGGAAGACGTGTTTTTTCCTGCAGAGAGCCCAGTTCTGCCACTGAGAGCATCAGAGCGGGTGATGGATGTCCTCGGATGGGCCGTCGCCCTGGCCGTGATACTCGGTGTAGCTGCTACATTATACCTGTTCATAAAACGGCAGCGGAACAAACGCATGCGGTCAGACGATGACCCGTAAGTAACAGATCACAACTGTAACACAAACTCCAGTTTCCAGTGGTAGTTTGTTAATGCATCCTATATGATGTGTGTTGTATCACTTATAATGTGTCAGGAAAGCATGTTGTATCTTTGCAATCCATGCGTATCATTTACAGACAGCGTAATAAGGCTCAGTTCAGCTTTTGTTGAGCTAGCATGAAGTTAGTTTGACATGTGAGATGACAAAGATGTTTTCCAGATGCTTTTGTTTAAATATTTCACTCACAGATGAAAACTCTGTCTTTGTTTATCCCCCTTATGTCATTGCAAACCCTTAATGAACCCAACATTGGAGTACAGCAACTGTCCTGTAGCTGTTCTGTTGAAACTCTCTGTCTGTAATTGCAGGAATAGTTTGTCTCCTGCCCACAAAATGTCTTCCTCCTCTAAAATGAAAACAGCACATGACTTCCAGGTGAGAGACAGACAGTGAAGCTCTGAGCTTTTATCTGATGGAAAGATGTAGTAATGGGCTGCGGTGAAGCTTTTGACACAATCTGAGTTACTGAGGCTTTAATGACAAACCTGCAGCTACTCTAACCACTGTGCGCCCCCTACTGGTGAAAAACATCAACATCACTTATGTAAATCCTCACACCTTTGGAGATTCTGTAAACTGGGAGACCTTTTGACAGATTTCCCATTTTGGAAAAAGAGCCTCAGTACCTGAACTCACTGTAGATTTGTTGTTTGTTGTCACCGTGTGTGTTAGTGACAGCTGACTGTATGTAAGGACCTATAATGTTCTGTGTGCTTTGTTAAAAATCTGTCACTTTTAAAACATTTATCGTCTTGAATTGAGAATAAAATGAAAGTTTAGGTGTGTCAGTACCAAGGTGACGTCTCAGTGGAGCGTCTTATTAAACGTTCACAGCATCTTCTGTCTTTTCACACAGATTTCTGGGAGATTCTGTGATGAGTTTCCCGGTACAGTCGACTACGTCAGTTACCGTTTGGCCTGTAATGAAGAGGATTATCTGGGGCAACACTCTCCACCTATTCACCCCCCCTTAACCTTTCTGCCCCAGAACCCCCACACCCATCACAGCAGCCGGACCCCCGTCTTCAGATACCCCACACCCCCCCAGTACACCTTCCCCAAAGAACAGTACGTATGAAAACATCTCGGCTTCATTGCATGCTTTGTTTACGTTGTATTGTTTACCTTATAGTGTTTACCTACAAAGTGTAAAAGGTTTAAACATTATTTCTCATGCAAAACTGGATTAACCTGCGTGTTTTATTTTTAATAACAATGTGTAGATTTATGTATCAGCATATTTAAGGCGTATACGTGTATATAAGGTGTGTGTATATAGAGAGAAAGAGACACACACACAGATCACACACTGATTATATGTTTATTTACATCCTTGTATCTCTGTGGTCATTTATCCATGTTATTGTTTACATGCTTTGTGATAATTCAAAATAGTCCAAAGTTCTTTTATGATCTGAAATGTTCTTTTCTGAATTAATATATCTGTGTTATCATAGCTACTAGCTGGTTGCTCAAGCACTGTCTGAAACTGATCATTTTAATCACTTGTGTTTTTTCTACAAATAAATAATTGTGAACATGCACTGGTTCATACATTTGTGTGCATGTAAAAATGTGCATTTCATTGCATCTGGTGACAACCTCGTGTTATTTTAAAGAAGGCAGCGCAACAAAAGTAGAGTGCGTTCATAGTTAATGCTGTAAGCGACACCTGCAGGTTCTTTACTGGAGGGAATTATAAGAACCTGCTTCTACTTCATCAGTTGCCACTTTGATTTTTTATTATCTAATAACATTTCTGCATTATTTAGTGCAGCTTTAATGTCCAAGTACTTCTTGTGACCACTTGCATGCACACTGGTTGCATTATATCTTATCATAATCTGCATTGACTGCATGCATGGCTGCCCATAACTGTTCGTACGGGTGTTTGTCCACTTTACAAGGAAGGGTAACATGAGAGACTCATGAATGAATGCAGAGAGCCTCTCAAATTCCTCTGCTGGACTGAACTGTTAGCGATGCAGCGGGAAACACGAATCATTCACTCATATCAGCATAATTCTCACCTCAAACTTACAGTGGATAAAGTCACAGTTGAGCGCAAACCTGTGACTACAGCACCTGTGTGAACAGTCCACTTAAAGCTAGTGTGTAGCCTAGCTAACAGGGAAGGTTCTCACAACATTGGGTAACATTCTCTAAATGTTCTCTTGGTGTACTCAAAAAATGTTGCAGTAACATGAACAGAATTTTTATGTATAACTTTTAAGTGTTATATAATAAATAATGTTTGAATAATGCACCAAAAATGACATTTTAAACATTCCTAGAACTTTCAAAGTAACTTTCAAACATTTCAACATTTTAAAATGGAAAATTCCATGCAGGCCTTATTATGTAAAATAAAAAACATGCGTTTAATCAAACAGCATCATGTGTAAGTCCTTTTTATAGCCTAAAATCTCATTTGTATCATTTTAACAGACAGACACTGTAGCCAAAAGAAACAGTTTTTGTAATTAGTTTATTTCAAGTCAGGAAAATGATGTTTGTGGCAGGACGTGTATCACAGTGTGATGGAATGTTAGAATCGAACCCACCACCATCAATAATAGATGAGACACAGCTACCATCATGACATCCTAAACCCTGCGCTTCTGCTCTCCTCCAAGTGTAGAAGAAGCTGCATGAATTATTCAGGACAAATCAGTTTACAGAGTCATCGCTGCCTCATTCTCACTGAGGCTTTAACTCTCTGTGAGGTCTGGCTGTGATCGTCTGAGAGGAAGAGGCACTGGATGTTCACTGGATATTTTTGTCTTCTTTCATTTAAAAATAAAAACATCAGTTGTGCTTTTTACATCTTGGTCAAGGTTTTGGACACCTGAGAGTCATGGCATCATGGTGCAAAGAGTTTTAGGTGTGCCTGGTATCTGCCTGACTGTTTTATTTTTAGCACTTCTTCTTGAAGGTAAGAATATTGTGTTTTTAGTCCAGATAAATGCTTACATATGAATAGACAATCCAAGCAACTGGGAACATCTTTCTTAAGTTTCTTTACTGTTATCTAAAAAGTTTTTACAGTAATGTTACAATGTGGAATTATTTTAAACATTATTCTATATATACCAAGCAATAATGCTAACACACTATCTAAAACATTAAATAACATTTTACTTCCATGTTCCACCAGGTGTGGAGATTCTGGATCCAGGGGAGGTGGTTTATCATGAGACCAGGACAGACGGCGTGGTGGGGCGTGGAGTGATTCTGGAGTGTGGTCCCGTTTTACCTGATGTCTACATCTGGGGCTTCACAGAACCAGGCACAGACACCATCCGGGCCGTGGTGTACAACTTTGGCAAGGGTCCTAAGCTGCAGAAACTAGCCAAAGACTTGGGTGATCTGACAGTCATCAGCAACAGTGCCTCTCTGTCCATAGAGAAGCTTCCTCTGGCTGCAGGCGGCGTTTACACCTGTCAGGCTCTATACGACACGGCTGAGGGAGCCAGGCTGCATTACTACTATGTGTATCTGCGAGTTCTAGGTCAGTGGTTATTCTAGGCCATAGCTGACAAAGGTCATTGGCCCCAGAATGATGGTGCAGTAACCTTATTGATAGGACCATCATATGCTGGTGTCTAATTAATTGGTCAACCAAATTATTCAGAAAGATTATGCTATGCTATGATGATGCAGCAGCTAGACCAGAATTAACTAGCATAAACCACCCTGGAATTTAAGCAGATCTTAGCAGAAGGGTAAACTCTGTCTGATGCTCTGTCCTTTACAGTGCCAGTGACCAAACCTTACATTGTGATGAGCGACTCCTCACCAGTAGAAGGAACTGAAGTGACTATGCGCTGTGGACTGGAGAATGGAACCGGGCCCATTAATTACATATGGGAGCAAGAGAGCCGAGATGGACAGATTACCACCGTAGCTGAGATTAACAACAACAACCTTTACAATATCACAGACGTCACACGTAACCACACTGGCTGGTACAGGTGTCTGGCCAGCAACAAGGTCAATCAGCAGCGCAGTGATCGAATCTGGCTTGACATTATATGTAAGAGACATAAAACATAAAATAAAACATTGAAATAAACAATACAAGAGTTTGGTGCACCACACAGTTTATTAGCATGTTTGGTTTTACATCTTTTTTAAAAGCAATTTCAACATGATTGTAAACGTTTTTTCCCCCAGTTGGTCCAGACCTGCCCCAGATCGATGTGTCCCCTTACTCGGTGACTGAGCGTGGATATTCAGCCCTGGAAAGAGAGACAGTTTCACTCCTGTGTCAGGCTTCTTCAAACCCCCCCAGCCAATACGTTTGGTTCTACAACAACTCCCAGGTTTACACCGGTCCACAGTTCACCATCACCAGGATTCTACGCATGCACACGGGCCACTACGCCTGCCTGGCCCAGAACACTTACCTCAACACCCGATCAAAGAAAACCATCACCCTCACCGTCTACTGTGAGTGCTCCCACAAAGCCCTGCCTGGACTCTGGTGCTGACCACCTTTGCTAATTGTTCTTTCCTGGTGGAGTTCTCCAGCTTTCTCATATTTCCTTCTTAAAGTTCTTATCTGTCTCAACTTTGCTTCTCCTTACACCATTTCCTGAACACCAACATGCAAACACATATGCAATTACATACGCAAAGGTGTCACGCATCCAGAGTGGTCGCATGTGGACGAGCATCTGGAGGAAATGGACACAGCTGAAGGTATACATCTGGTGGGACTGTTTCTACGTTATGACAAGTTGAGAAAGGCCAAGGGGCCTTGTGTTGTCATAATATCTTAATCTCCTCTTCATGCATCTATTTATGGATGTATCACCTCTCTTCCACTTCTCGTCTTCAGAAGATTATGTTAGTCTGACCTCAGTGCTAACAACCTCACCAATACAATACACAACCCCACATCTTCTAGAGTTTGTCCTAGTCAATACAGGAACATGGGAACTCCAGATGTGTGCAAATGCTTCAATGTATGTGAAAATTGATTTCTATTGATTAACTTGTTCCTACCACATCTAGATAAATAACAGACACCTGATCTGACCTCTTCATTTAGGATCAAATTTAAGAATGCTTCTCTGCCTCTATCAGTTACCTAAACTGGCCCAAATGACCTGGGATCCATTTCACTGCCCTGTGTTACACAATGGTTTTATTCCCACAGATCCTCCTGATGGCGTTCCATCTTGCGCCATCCTTCCAGCTAACAATTACTCTGACCTGGCCCTCCAGTGCACATGGGAAGGTGGTATTCCTGCAGCCTCTTTGAGATGGATGCCTTATGTATTTGGAGATGAGAACGAGGGAATCGCCAACATTACCAAGATTCAGAAAGGTCAAGAGACTGCAAACAACTCAGTGTTTTTATGCCGTGGCTCCCATGTCGCACTGAATGAGATCAAGAGCTGCAACATCAGAGCATGTCAGTAAACACCAGAACATTTACAAAAGTACAACAGCAAAAACATTAACTTGTCAGATTTAGCTGTAATGAAACGTCTGTAACTTACACATTTTACTCCGGCCTCAGGGATGCCCTTTGGAGAACCACAATGTTCTGCATATGCGACCAGAAACAACGAGTACCTAATGCTGTCCTGCTCCTGGGAGGGTGGATTTCCCCGGGCCTTGCTGTGGTGGGCTTCTAGTTCAGGGGAAATACAAGGCACATCTGAGGAGAATGCCAACATCCTGGTTCTGCGCTCTAGTGCTACTTACAGTGGTAAAGACTTTGTATGCCATGCAAAGCATCCATTGGCTAAGGAGACCAAACAGTGCAAATTAAAGTTGGGTAAGCATCTTTTTCTACTTTTTGGCACTTTATAACTATAACAGGAAGTATTTTAAAAGACTTTGTAAAAATGTGTTCTCTGTTCTTTCTTTCTGTAGAGGCGCCGGTACTGATAACACAACGAAGTGTGATGTCTGTCTATGAAGGCAGTGATGTCCAGCTAACCTGTATCTTGAGTAAAAACTACCCCATCACAGAGATCACCTGGTACAATAACCTGAAACAGCATGTGATTAACATTCCAAAGAAGTACGTGCTGGAGCGAGCCGCTGCCTGGACCAACCTGACGGTGCGTGAAACGGACAGCGAGACAGACAGCGGCCAGTACTGGTGTTCAGCTACCAATGCTGTTGGAGGAGCAGAGATTCCAATTACCCTGATGGTGAAACGTAAGCCAAACATTTAAATAACTTATACCTACAAAACATGAATTTTGACAGCATTTAAAGCATTGGGTGTGGACATGGACACATGCTATTACTCCATAAATTACTGATCTTCTACAGGATACCCAATGCCCCCAAACGTAACCATCAGCAGGATTATTTACAACAGTCGCCAACGGACAGATGTTGATCTGGAGTGGCTGCCCCAGAATGAAGGCGATCTTACCGGGTTCTTCATCGAGCGTCAGCGACTCCCTGAACCCTTGAAGAAAAGAAGCAGTGACCTTCCCTGGCAGAAACTGGTGGACCTTGGGGCTGATTCCCAAAACTACCAAATCAAAAACTTGGATCCGGCTGGAATCTATGTGTTCCGTGTTACTGCTGTCAACCGTCGTACCATTGGAAACCCTTCAGAAATTAAAAGCCCAGGTGAGAACAGTTAAGGTAGCAGTTTATTAAAGTATAAAACTAAACATATAAAAGTAAAACATCTGTCATCATTTTCATGGTTCCACATTCTGAAAATCTAACAGTTGCTTTTTGTTTTATTGTCCATTTAGGTGAAGCAAAAAACATTTTACTACCTTCACAACCACACACCTCCCACCCTCCCTGTCCTCTTACATCATCTGTTTAACTTGCCCTTTTCTGGCATCATTTTATGTCTGTTCCTTTCATTCTGTCTAAAAAATGATTACCCTCAGAAACTCAAAACCAGTAGTTTACCACTAAAGATAAAAGATCCAACTAGATTTATTAAATCTTGATATTGTGAGATTTGGACACTGATTGTTTTGAAGCTGAAACAGCTGTGCTATCTTCCAGCGGACCCTCCATTCAATGCCTACCCAGCTGTGATTGGGGCAGCCATCGGGGGCATGATCATAGCAACAATAGCCACTGTACTGCTCTTTATGTATGTTGTGCGGAATCGCAACAATAACCCACGTGAGTTACACATTCTTACTTTTCAAAGCCATTACTTTGTTAGCACTTTGCACAATGCTCCATGCTAATATCACTTTAACACCTTACAGGACTCCATGACTTGATCTTTGGAAGGTATGTTTGGCATTTTTTCATTAATTTAATGAAATACACAGCAAAACAACACCATATCAAAGTGACATGAAGCCCAAAAGTCTTAGTTTCCATGCTGAATCAATAACACTCAATAACTCAATTATTCTTCTGTAACAATTTAGAACAGTATATTATTGAAGGTTTTAACATGGTTTGTCTTATTCCCAGGCAGAACAGCCAGTCTAGAGAGAACATCAACTTTCCTGAAGATGAAGTTGTTGGAGGACCAGCAGGGGAGGCAGGCACAGGAGAGCAAAGCCCACCTGCAGGTCAAGACACCAGAACTGCAAGACCTGTTTAGATGCTTTTGACTGCTATCAAAATAATAACATTTTGGTTCTATAACATATGTACTTATGCAATTGTTTCTTGTTTACTACCACTTTATCTTGCAGGACCATCGATGGTATTACCAAGGCCAACTGTAACACCTACAAACCTTCCCCCTGGTGAGGAACCAGTTAATGTAACTATAACTGTTATGGCCTCAAGCTGAAGACCAGGTTAATCACATGGTCTGATGTTATTGTAAAGTTATTATTTCAACCACATCAAGAGTATTTTTATCAAGAAAACCAAAAAAACAAAAAATGTTGAGCCTGATTTTATACTAAGGGGACAAATAGATGTTTACTGGCTCAACTAACAAGTAGCTTGACATTAGATACTAGCATTAGATATTAGTGAGACAACCCGCTTTTGGTATAAATAAACTAAAACAAGCTAATGTTTCTGATTAGCTGCAGGATTTATGTATTTTTGCACACGTTCTGTGAATTAACCAGCCATCCTCCTAATTGCTCCTGATAATACAAACTGAATTAAAAATGCTAAATCAGGACACAGTTAGCATAAAATACATCATGTATGACTGTTCCTTATGTTTTCCGTCAATTAAACTGATTTTCAACCACCTCAATGTGTTTAAATGCACTAAACAAATGAAAACAATTTGATGTTTTGGGAATATTCTTTAACAAATTCCAAACACTCTACGTTTAATAAAATAAAGGCAAAGCATGGAAAAGTGTAGTTTGGTTCTTCTGGACAGTAAATAGTTTGACACAGGTTTAAAGTCCACAATGCTCATGTTTTATGTTTCATTAAAGATACAAATGCGTGGAAGATCCAAACAAAACCAACCCAACCAAACATTGTTATTAAATGACAGGTTTTTATTTAAAATTTATTCCAATGTTTTTAACATTTAAAACCTCACATCTTTTCAAGGTATTGGTAGGGTCAGAAATGTCTCGAAACTTCTCTTCACAGTAACAAATCTAACAAACAGATGAACTGACCTGTGCGGCGTCTCTCCATTCTCCATTCCGTTCATTCACAGATCAGACAGAAAACTGACAGACTGACAACCATTTACATCCACCAACATATAAAACTGAACATGTTCCACAACAAACAACAGAAACTAGTGTGAAAAATAAATCATGCATCAGTTAAAATGCATTAAATCAAGGGTAAAACTTTTTGATTACTAATGATGTCAGACAATCTGTGTTTCAGCTTCAGGAATATTCGTTTAAATTCCAAGCCGTCTCCCTAAAACACAAAAGAAGAGTTTTGAGAAGACAGTACTTTTGAGAAGACATACTTTTCAGATCAGTATCGTTCTTCTATACCTTTGACAGACGGAAATCTACAAGAATGCGCTCCTCCATTTCCAGGAAGTGCACTTTGAAAATCAGCTTATTATTGCGTCCATCCGTGGTGGACACCGTCGCCTGTGAATCGAAAAACACAGACAGCAAAACTCAGCAGCAGTTTTTTTTAAACATTGTTTTTAACGTTAAACGTTTTAACAGTTTCATTCGAGCGTTACCTGATTGCTGCAGCTCTGTTTCCATGTGTGGCCCATAGCAACGCACGCATCACGGAGAGCAACACATGATGGTTCTGCCCTCACCGTAGTGAAGAACCTGGTCATCCTCCTCACCAACCTCTGCCATGGGCTCTGAGGAGCAGCAATCAAATCACCCATAATTCAATACAGCCAATAACAGCAACAGAACATAGATTATAGCTTATGTTGTATTTTGATCATTTAGCAGATGCTTCCCCAAATCTGATCAACAAAGCTACTCTTACAAGGAGAAAAGCAAACGGATCAAAATGTACCTGGCTGGCGCCCGGCGTGCCGAGCAGCTGACTGCCCAGCAGCATGTGATCCGGACAGGCAGGCTGGGAAAAGCTAACAGTGGCATCGCAGCGCACCGAAACCTCCTTCTCCTCCCAGAGTCCCTGCGGCTCAGGCTGAGAACTGGAGATCTGTGCTCTGTCATCTCTGAGACACACAGTTAGTGACACTTTAGCTCTTTTAAACAGTCTCAATTCCATGTTCCTGGAGGTCCACAGACCTGCAGAGTTCCAACCTTCTCCAACAAACCTGTCAGGATGTTTCTAGCCAACCTGAAGACCTTGAGTTCAGGTGTGATTCATAAACTTTGCAGCTCTGTGGACCTTGTTGGGCACATGCGATCGAAAACAATCGGACACTTGATAGTCGGGCTGAGGTTGGCTTACCTGTGTATTCTGAGCTCAGAGTCGTCCCGTGACACCTTGCTTACCGGTGCGTCGCTCTGACGTTTTACTCCTGCAGTTAAAATGCAGAATCGGTTATGCGAACTCAATCAGCAATTAGCCTGTTAACTTCATCTGAAGAACAATGCGCTGAATTACCTGACTTGAAACTTCTACTAAACCAGCGATGTTTCTTAATTTCAGGGATGGTTATTCTATCTTCTGGACTGTGTAGCAACATCTTAGATAGCAGACCTTACAAAACAAACACATCATGCAAAACTCATGCTGGCAGTTGCCATGACAATGTTATGTGGTTGCTAAGGTGTTAGCACATCAAGTTGCTACGGTACTGGGTGGTGTAAGCAACTGTGTTTCAGCTGAAACACAGAAAGCAGACTGTTGCTAATACTTACTGAGAGGCAAAGAGTCAATTTTCCTCCAGGGTGTTAAGCAAACCTTCTTCTCTTGCCAGTCTAAATACTCCTGACAGTTTTCACTCGGCTGGTCCCAGGGTAACTCTGGAAAACAGGTCAACACAACCGCCTGAGCGCCACAGGAAGGAGACAGCGATGCGTTCACAGCCGACACACAGAATAATATTACCTCCAGCTAGCATGGCTGTGAGCACTACGCCACAGGACCACGTGTCCGCAGGCTGAGCGTTAAACGCAGAACGTGACAACAACTCAGGGGCAACGTAAGGCAGCGTGCCGCACAGGTGGGTCAACAAGCGCTCTCTGCCCCGGTGCCGGAACATAGTAGCCAATCCGAAATCAGAGATCTTCAAATTATCTGCCATAACAGAAAAACACTTCATTTTACTAACATGCAGTAACTTGTGCCTCTCTTTGGGTAAGCAGACAGTTTTGATCCTAGACTGAGATCCTCCACATCTACCTTTATCATCAAGAAGAATATTTTCAGGCTTGATGTCTCGATGCGTGATCCCAAGATTGTGAAGATATTCCTGGATTTGGAAAGACCTGGTTTAGAACAAAGGCGACGGGGTAAAGAACACATAAAACGACAGCAAAAAGCATCACTAACCACACCGGCTACTAACTGCTGGAAAAACCTGTGAGCCTCTTTTTCTGGCATCCCCACATCGGGCTCTGTCAAACAAACACAAACATTCACACCACCAGACGCGTGTCGCACAGGGCAAAGAATTAAACCCAAGGAACAACATCGAGGCCCAGACACAAGTGTTCCGGAGCTCACCGATCCGGTCGAACAGCTCGCCTCCGCTGCAGTACTCCAGGAAGATGTACTGGGTCGATCCCTCGCTCCTGTGCCCGAAGAAACGCACGATGTTGGGGTGCGACAGCAGCTTTAATATGCACACCTCCTTCTTCACGTTCTCGCTGGAGTCCTTGGCTTTGTCCATGTCTATGACCTTCACGGCCACGGCCTCTTCCGTCTTCTTGTTGACCAGAAGCTGGACCCTGAAACCACGGAGCGGATGTTAACGCGCGCAGCCCGTCCGGATATAAAGCCCACTTACCGAACACTTACTCTCCGTAAGCCCCTTCACCGAGGGTCTGGACCAGATCCCAGTCCTTCACAAACGGCACGGCCATGATCTGCGGACACACGTGCGTTTATCACACAAACGCACTGTAAACAAACGCTGCTGACAAGCACGAGACAAACCGGAAACGTCGCAAACGTTTATATACACATACCGGTCAGGTGTTACATGTAATATCGACGTTTATGGTTGTTATAAACGTGCACGTGTGTTATAAAGAGAATAATAATAAACAGGGTCACGCGCGTAAGTCCAAACTTTGGCGCGTTCTGGGGCGTGACGTCACCGGAAGCGCGACGGAGAGGAACTCGGCTTTCAAAAAAAAAGCGCCGCAAACATGATGGAGTTTATTAAGGGCAATTATATAATATTGTCTTTTTAACACCATGATCTTATAACTAATCTAATTTCGACAGAGATTCATTATGTAATATTATTTTAACATTTTAAGCACCTACCATTATTTGTCTACACTGCTTCATTTTCAGAAAATCAGGCAACTTTTTTGCTTTTTAAAACAAAACTTTGGCACAAACAAAGTTTTACCCATTTGAGTGATCTGTGCTCAAATACACATACATATTCCCCTGTCAAAGCTGTATTTATAGTTATATACAGGTTAGGCAGGATTAACCGGTTTTGATGTGGGTATTCTCTTATTTAAAGGTTCATTATTTCATGAAAACAATGGAATGAATGTAAACAACAGGCTCTTTTGGAGCATAAATGCATGTAAGCTGTGTGTTTTCTTTAACACAAACCGTATCTCTGCTTGTTAACAGGAATCATCTCATTATAAAGTGTGTGAAACTTTAAATGTGTTACGGTAACATGTACAGAATTCAGTGTCAGGACTTAAACCCTCATAATGAAACTGGCTGTAGAGTATTTGATGATTTTACAGGCTATGGTTTTAAACCATTAAGCTACTGGGTTAAAAGTGAGCAGGTGGATAAGTGTTGACACCTCATGTGTGGCGAGTCCCACAACAGATCAGGCATGGCACAGAAGTTGGTTAACACCCCATACCTGATCTAGGAGTGGTATGGGTGTAACTGGTCTCATGTCATTTCTGTCTCCGTTTTGCCCTTTCCCTCTGTTGATCAGACAGGTTTATCTCTTCCCCAAGCCGGTTCCTGGAAAATTCACTCTATACTTTTTAAAAGCATGACATAAGGAATTAAAAATTACTTATAATTCAAAGCTTTGGGGATCACTGTGTTTGCTGATACCTGCACGAGTATTTGAGAGAGAAAGATGCGTGAATCTGAGCTTTATGTCAAGGTAAGTCAGACTAATGTTTCATCTCTCAAACTGTAAATGATTCTGATTTCTGTATTACATTACATGTGTGTAAAGGTTTGACATGTTTAGATCTTTATCATTGTGTTTTTATTACGATGACTTGTATCAGTATTGTACTGTAGTTTACAGATGCTTACAAACACAAGTTACCTGTGTTACCTGTACCTGCAGATAAGAGTGAGAAGCTCTGTCGTGTATAAATAAGCGTTAAATCTTAAATCATGTACATATTCATGTACATGTATCTGCATAAATCACACGTTACTGATGAATGGACCAGCACAACCAGTAAACATATTTACATGTTAGATCCACGTCCATAAAACAAGGGGGATAGAATCCGGCAGGTGGGTGTTTTTCCGCCATCTACCGGAAGCAGGTGTTACTGTCCGCGTGCACGCGCAGGACCTCCAGCCGGGGTCACGACACCAGCACAACCAGCACAACCAGTTCAGACACAAACCGGCAAATTTAAAGCACATGGAGTCACGACAGGACCCACAAAAGCGGGATAATAACGCGTAATGGGAATGTCTTTATATCCCAACCGGAGTTTAGAGCAGGTTGTGTTTGTATGATGTCTGTGAACGAGCTTTACTCAAAGGTGAGTTTTTCCGCAGGCTGCCTTTAGTTTCATCTCTTTATTAAGTTAATATTAAATGTTTAAAGTTCACATTATGTCATTT
>JBAJNP010008129.1:0-20910 GCA_036877545.1 Yasuhikotakia modesta | reverse complement strand
TGCTGTAGCTGTTTTAACTCCAGGCCTTATCCAATGAGCTCTCGTGGTTAGGTAAGCGCTTTTCATGTTACCATGCTCCTTTCATTCCACCTCATTGTTTGCTTTGGTGCAGTTGCCATGGCAACATGGCTCAGAGCCCCTGTTGATGGGACATACCATTATGAGTGGGGGGGTGTTCATACAGTCAGTTGTCTCTGACAATAATGGGCCCGTGTGTCCAGGGTTATAAATCTAGAAGCAGGAATATGTGCTGACAGTGGACTTTCATTGTAAGGTCATTGTACAATAGACAGCGGTATCTCAAAAATCCTTTCCAATGCTCTAACTCTGTGCACAGGTGTGAACTATGCAGGTGTCTCTTTCTATTCTTTTCATGTCACTCTGCCTTAGTTTTTGTCTCCCTGTCTTCCCTCATAGGTTTCCAATTTCAAAACTGTTTTTGGATGAAAATGTGACTAGGGTTTTCTATGTAGTTTCCAGCATGAGAACAATGTGTGTTCACTCCTCACGAATGATGGGTTAAATGCAGAGATCACATTTTGCTTATGGGTAACTATAACTGCCAAAAAAGGTAACTTAAACAACTATGTGTCTTGTGTTTTTTTCTAACAAATGTACATCTTTTTAGTTTGCCTAAAATATTTTATCAGGTAGAACTCAAGTATTTATCTGGTATTTTATTAAGCAGGTGGGAGGAGAGGCGGCCTCTGGCTGCAATAAAGTGATGGTATACCTTAGGGGGAAAAACCCTAAGGTTAGGGATTTCAACAAAAAGGGAGTGTTGCAACAAACGACTTAATCGTTTGTTAAGATTTTTGCGATAATGTCTGTCAAAACATGGCAACAAAAAAGCGGTTGCTATAGTTACAAAATTGCCCACAGTAAATGGAACATATCTTGTTTAAGTGTACAATGACATGATTTGAGACAACACGCTGGATAACTGAGTTTCACTCATACATACAGCTACTCAAATGGTATTTATAAACACATTGTACATAAGTTTATTTACAAATACTACAATAAATGTTTACACCACTAATGGAAAATATCAATTAATCAATAATGGTTAATATTTTTGTTTTGTTACATGGCATTTGCACTGTAAATAATGCACTTACTGCCACCTATTATTAGCATAGATTATTGACACTGTTACAACAAAAGAATGCTCTGGTCCTTCTTTCAAATTTCCCACACACAAAACAAAATGTTTGGAAACATTTTTAGAACATAATCTATTAGGATGTCTTTGCATTGTGTGATGTAAAAGCTAAACATACTGTAATGTCACATTGTGTTACCTGCACTTAAGCAAATTCCAGGTGTGTCATTTTCTGCTCTTTTTACCACTTGACTTGAGGAGTCTCATGTAAGCTGTTGTATGACACCATTTGGTTTCTAAATAGCATCTTCTCAGTGTTTTTAAATCATTCTGTGCTGATTGACCTAGAACTCAGGAAACACCTCCCCCTTTCTGCAGGTTTTAAACATTGGCTTTATTTTCCACCCCTGCCATACGCACAAAGACACTGTTTAAAGTGCAGCTGTTAAGGGGACTTGCTATTTGTTTCAATAAAACCTTTCGATGGTGGCATGTTTGGGGTGTGGACGAGAGATATTGTGCTTCTGGTTTGGCATGTGGAGATGCTGACAGGAATACTGATGGATCCAGCATTGTCTCTACAGGGATCCCCCTCTCTCTCTCGTTCTCTCCTCTCTTTAGTCCAGATGGTTAAATGCCTATTAGGTTTGCAGAGTGTCCTTTTGGTACATGCTGCTCTGCATAGATGGGCCCAGCGTGATATCACTGTGTGTTTGGTCAATGGATCTCTAACTCAGACAGCAGGTTAGTGGACTGACTGGGATATAATCATTAATTAGCCCTGGGTCTTAAGTTGGCTGTCTGTGATTTGTAAATTCATTTTCTGTAAATTTGTATTTGTTTCAGAAGTATCAACACAATAACCAATAAACAGCCAGACGACCAGTTACACCAGTTAAAAATTACCTGAATATATGTGAAATTTAATGTTCCTGGTAGAGATTTTCCTCTTTCATGACCCAATAGGTTGTTTTTGCAAGCAATTTATTACAACCTAGAATAACATTTCAAAGTTAAGCACCCTCTTGCAGGTAATTTCCAAATCTCAACCCCTGGGGTTGAATTCATTATTATTGCACCACTTACAATGCTCCACCAATCAAGCCATCTACAAATCATGAAAAGAATCCATATAGGGCCATAAATATGTTTCAAAGCAAAAAATACTTTTGTGAAAGAAATCAATCCATATTTTGAGTGAATTAAATGAATCAGAGAATCAATTTAAATATGGAGTTACGTCAACAACTCTGAATGTCATCGGTTCTTATGAGATTCCAATAAGACAATGAGATTCTAAATTATTTACATGCCTCCATATTTGAATTTAGTGGTCTGTTTTGTTTCTTTACATGAATACATAAGGCATTATTTGCTTAAAAACAAGCTCAAAATAATAACAGTTATTTTCACAGACATGTTGTTTTGTTTCTGAAGACTTTTAATAACTTATGAATTACTTTTACGATCAATAGATGCAAATTTTTTACTGTTTACTGTTTTTACTTTAACTGTGTTCAACAAACTGTGTTCCTTTGTAGCTCAACTGGTAGGGAATCGCATTATAAGCGCAAAGGTTGTGGGTTTGATCCCAGGGAGCACAAGTGATGATTAAAATGTATTTGTTGTTCACGCTTTGGATAGAAGCATCTGCCAAATGGATAAATGTAATTGTACTTTTACTAAGTATTTTACTGGTTTAAACCTTTTCAGACTCCCTAACACACTCCCCAATGAATCCTTATGAGAATCCTGTGAGAAATAAGCTTTGTTTTTGCAGTTGTATTATCTCCTGTTGTCAGTATGGGTGCTAATTTAGTAAACACACCTATGCACCTATTGGTGTAAGGGAAGTGACAAATAACATATATGGCTATATGTATTGAAAGATGAGTGGTACTTACAGCTAGATTTACCATATACCAAGATCTGTTAAAGCAATAAACCAATCATATCAGTGCACAACCTTGAGTTTAAAATTTAGTGTATAAATCAGAAGTTTAAATGCTATTGTTCAGTATTTAGTCCTATTAATAATGTGAATTGACAATTCCTCTTGCAAGTGATGTGGTTAGTCAGGTAAACTGTGGGCTATTTACAGTTGCTATGCAATGTAATTTGGCAAAATAGTATAATCTGTTTTCACAGTGGTGTTAAATAAACATCTTGATAGTATTAGTTGGTGTCCCAGCATGAGATGAATAGGGTGGTATGTTTGTTATGCTAGCCAGCTAATCTACAGCTTGGCAAGACTGAAGACAAAGTTTAAGCTTTTTAAAAAATTGTGCTTCATGTTGCTCAATTCCCAGTTTTCCCTATTTCTTCTCTGGTCTTCAGCTGAACTTCCAGTCTGGAAAAACACCAGTGCCTTTCATTTTAAAAGTATGATATATTATTCACACATTTATTCTGTTACTACTCTCAGTTCCCAGTTCGTCCATATTCAGAGGGGTTATCTAAATGCTAATATGCCAGTGCTTTAAACCATACGAGAATCTAGGATTCGGTGACAACCCTTTTGTGACAGAAAAGAAAGACAAATAAAAATAACCCCAGGATTTTTATAAGGAAGTGTGGGGGTAGGAAGCGTCACCCTCATAGGAAACATTTGGAGGTTTACCAGGGATGTGATCTCTCTGATAGTTTTGGGTTTCTCAATAGTCAAAATGACACACATTTACTTTGTAGAGGCTTAAAATGGCACAACAAATCCTCCCCGGTTAAAAGCAGTCATATGCATCACTACATAGCTGTCAGAAAACACACACAGCTGCTGGACATTTAATAAAAGAGGGGTCTTGAAACTTTGCCTCAGCGTTTCCAACATTAAAATATCAAGTTACGTTGACTGTTAAAGGAACAATAGCTGGAAAGCATTGTGAACTTTGACTATGTCTTGTCTTGACTAGCAAATCATGACTCCTAGTGAGAACCTGAGCATTTTACTACATAGGCAGTTGCCTAAGGCAGCATCTTACCTGAAATTAAACCTTAAAAAAGTGACTAATTTGAAATGCAGTAAGCAAAACACACAAATACTGTACAGTTTATTGTATTTTATTCTTTATTTTTATTGGCAAAGGAAATTGACAATTTGTCAACTTTCTGAGGTTCTTGATCAGCATTTAATTATAGCTTCTATATAGACAGCTAATTGGGTTTTCAGAACACAAGCTACATTTACAGCAGAGCAAAGCTGATGGTTTAAAAGGTGCAGGGAAGGCACGTCTTCATATCCAAATTAACTTTGATGTTTTGTTCTTGGTGAGACATTGCATTCCTGAAGGAAAGGATTATGTTTCTGTTCTGAAAGGGAGTTGCGCATTGCCCATTCACAGATTATAATACTCTTATGATCACTATCTGGTTTACAATGGCCAAAAACATTGGTCAGGCCTGGAGCTAATATTAAAAGGCATCAGGTTCCCCCTCGGCACCAGACCAGTGCTCAGTGGTCCCAAACAGCCTGAAACAAACATCTGAGGAATCTTAACACCAGCTAACTGTCTCCAATGAAAGTGGCCTGCTCTGGGACACAATGATCCCCCTCTCTCTCTCTTTCTATTAAAATAGTTTCTGGATAGTTTTATGTCTTATCCTCAGGTTTTGACCTTTAAAATCCTCTCAGTCTTGCCTTGCAGCTGTTCCTACAAACTTATTTTCCCCTGGTGGTATAAGCGCATGGAGTGTAAGGTGTTTTTCTTATCTCAGGTAGAGGACGGTTAATATGATGATTCATGACTCACCCAACAGCAGGCTGATCTCAGGTCAGAGTGTGACAGTATTAGCAAACTTGGCCTGCGGCTGTAGACCTTAAGGTTGTGTTACAATGTACAGGGTCAGCATTTCTCATTTGCACCCTCACTGTATACTGTATAATACCTTTCTACACACTTGCACCATCATTTGCAGTCTACACAGATCTCATGCACCAGATAAAGTATAAATGTTGGTATTAAGAATATAGTACTAGTGTATTGGTGAGGAAAACAGAGAACTATAACTAGGTGGTGACAGAGATTAAGCAAGTAGTATTTAACTAGTCATGTGATCGCAACATATCAGCCCCAAATGATAATGTCAAATCACTTTTAATTGTCAATGGACTGGAATCTTTATTTCATCTTAAAATACTAATTATTGTGTGAGAGAAAATTATTGAATTACAGGAAAAAATATTTATGCACGTTTAATCAAATTTATTACAATTTGTAAAATATTTTTTATGACATTACCATACTTTCAGTTTGCTGATCTCTGTCTCTTGCTCTTAAGAAACAATCACATATAATTACTTAGAACTTCACATAATTTCATCAGCTTTCATTTCTGCTAGGCTAGGATTGTTAAAGCAAAGCATAATCATTTTTGAATGTACAAATCTGTAGAGTTACAGAAACAAAGTCTCTTCAGTGTGATACAGCTGATTCTTCGTTCGTGAATTAGCCAAATAAAGATCTCTGTGAATCCAGTGAATCTCCTTAGAACATCAAAAAGATTGGACACTTCTCCATTGAAGAACACTTAAAGAACAGATCTCTTTGTCCCCATGACACACAGTCTATTTCACAGATTCCATAAAGTAAAAGTAACATTGAACATGACTGAGTCATTTATATAAAAATATGAAGCTAAAAATTAGAGGCCTGTTACTGTATGTACCTGAAAGTATTTTGTAGGATGTTTGTTTGGGGAAGAAATGTAAATTATGACTCAATATTAGTGATATGACTTCAGCAGTTCTACAGACTTGTTCAGAGTTTATGTAATATTTCCAGTAAGAGAGAGGTCGTTTTTATCTTCTCACAGAGCTTAACATTCCTGTGGGTTCAAACTCGCCTCCAGATTCCAGGAGAAACTGCCTTCTCCTTTCCGAACACATCATCACAGTTCAGGTTATTAAATTCCATCACAGTCTATCTGAATCAAATTACAGTGCCAAGCAGCTACAGGCAGAGATGTGTTTCTCTCAATGGAGCGCAAGCTCTTTTGTGAGCTTTGTCAATACAGTCCAAAATGGCATGTTAATAATATCAAAATTATAATTGAGTGTTTAATAAACCTGTGATGCAATATTCAGCAAGTTTTATGTGGTATAAGAATAAATGTTTCGCATTGTTTAGATGTGATCATGAGGACAGAAGTCCTCACATCTAGTAATGATTTTGGAAACACTGTTGATATTTGAAATCAACTCAGAAATAAACATTTTTTTCAAACATTTCCCCTTCCTTATTGCTCTGCCCTCAAAATATCAAACACACTATATAGATAACACAACAATAAACAGCTGCTGCATGCGTCCCCATTGCTGATTGGCACCATGAATACCTAAATATTTTATTAACATTATAATATGTCACAAAGCAAATAAAATAACAAGGCATGTGAATGAGGTCTATCACCTTTAACTTAGCCAGGTTTCTTCCTTCCCTCCACCATCCAATCATCACATTACATCCATCGGAGCCCAGGGGCTTTTCATTATGGTTTATATTAAGGTGCAAAATGGCACTTGACCAATACAAATGAGAAACGAGAGGAGACCTGGGCTACATATCACCTTGTCTGTTTTCACCTCTCATACAGTGTTATAGATACACCCACTTTCAGAGAGGGGTTTATAAACACCAGGCCTTTATTAATCGTGCACTGTGGTCTTGGATCACTATTTTTAGCTGGGCCCTGTGCTCTGGTTTAAATATTGTATGTGACTGCAGGTATTCAGCGGTTGAGATGCTGTCCAGCATGGTTTGTTGAAAAGCCAAACACAACCAGTGGTAAAAGAATAAATGCTTCTGAGACTAGAAGTAACTTAGCCAGTTTTGCAGTATTTTTGAGATGAAACAGTTATATCTGCAAGTTGCCGATATAAAAGCCTCAGTTTTGAGAAAACGAATCTAACTTGGTCAGTCTAACCTTATATTTGATTTTTAATATACTGATATTAGTCTAGCTAGTGGAATTTCAGCACTAATATTCCATGTTAGGCTTAATCTAATGATAACACAATATTTAATTATGTTAAGTTGTAATATTACATTAATATATGAGTGTTATATTTTTCTTTGAGGTATTGAGAAGGTGGACACTTTCAAGAGTCTTAAAGTTGTCGTATGGCAATTCTGACTATATGCAAAATGTAGCAATAATGTGTCTGTAATTCAAAAATGATGAATAATAAGACAAATATGCCAAGAATTTTTACAATATGCATCATTCATGGTTTTGCCTAATGTTGCTCACATCCTTTTGTGCTACAGAAGATGGCTTTATACAATGTCCTCATTATTTTTGTCCTACACTGGTCAGACAAGCATTTCTGTGTGGACATATATTTTATATAAGACAACATCAGTTCATTTTTCTCTCAGCCATCAACATAGCAGGTGTTACTTTTAGTCAATGAAGCTTGAGATTCAACAGCAGCTTGTAATGTGTCTGCTACAGCAATTTGGTCATAATTAGCATGGTCATTAGTTTGATTATTAGAGCAGTGGACAGTGTGACTGCTCTTTTTCCTAGCTGCTGTTTTTAAGTCACTGTTTTCCCAAAAGCTCTCAGTGTTCAACAGCCCCTGACAAAAGAGACAATCAGAGCATGACGAGAGGGGGAGGGAGTAATTTTTTCCAGCTTTATATCCCCCTAAACATTTCCTTCCTGTAAGTGGATCAGCCTTTATTGGTCCCAGATAAGATTAAGAACAAATGCACCATTTGAAAGGATTACAGAAGAAATAAAACATTATACCTTAAAGAAACCTATTTAAAAAGTCAAATAATCCTGAAATACTATATAACCTGCTGTTCAGATGCATTTCAAAATTTTCCAAAAGAAAGCAAAACAAAGTGAAGAGCAAAGGTTGTGCATATGGTATATAACTGATGCTGTATTAGTAGTTAGTATCATTCTTGCGCTAGTGCAGGGAATGATGGAAATTAAGTTTTATTGCAGAAGCCTGGTAACTTGTGGTATTAGGTAGGTATTATTATTATTAACGTATTATTCATGTGTTATAGCTATTTCCCAATAATGAATAAGTGTGATTCACTGACTGACATACAGTTAGCTCACCACCAAATAAGACTGTTCAAATTCAAAACGTTTGCAGGCATTCTTTTGACATTGTGGAGTCATGCACTTTTTCTTTTAATATATTCACTCTGACATGACTTCAAGACAGCAGTGTAAAGAACTGCTGCTGATATTTGGAGATTGATTTTTTGCTCTTGAGTCACCCTGCTCATGTCTCAATGACAGAGTTTTTTAAAGGGCTATTTTTTGCCTCTCAGTATTTTGACAGCTTCTCACCTCTGTCAGTCAAAACAATTAAATATTTTCATCAGTCTTTAATTATATCATCCGTCCCAGACAGCGTGTAGTATTTTGTCTCTGGGCAAAAAAGTGGGTCCAGATTTCAATGTAATTTAAAAACATTTTGTCCCCTGTTGAAATCTTGAGCATTTTGATTTGAAGGTCAGCTCTCGCATTTTGCATTTTTCTATTCATTAGAGTTTCACAGATAATTGGATTTTTAATTAAGCTGCCACTTTAATTAAAGATGTCAATTTGATGATGGCTTAATACTCCCATGCCTCCAGTTTCATTAACAGCAATAAAACTGTCAGACATGGAATTCCAGAGAACATGGACCTCATATTGCTCTCTCTGTGCACATAACCATTTGTTATTCTTACCCACAAATCCTTCATTACAGTGCTATTAAATGTGTGGATGTTTAACAACAGAATCTCTCCTCAACCTCTGTTTCTGTTCTGAAATCAGTTCCCAGAGATTTGCACAGATTAATGCAGCTGTGTACTTCTGCCCTTTTATGACTTGATATAAACAAGATAAAGAAGATATGTATTGTTACCTGCTAGTCATGGTCCTGTTATAGTGTGCGAGGCTGAAAGGTTTAGTGTTAATTTTTTTAAACACATATGTAACTGTGTCACAGGCCCAATGTTTCTTTCTCACATTCCTCACATTCCTCATCAATTAAAGATAAATCAATATTATTAAAGATACCAATATTAATAACCTATAATTTGCAACAGCACCTACATAATTACGTCATTCCCGACTGTGGTATTGTTTGTGTATGTGAACAGCAAAGGGACTATTATAATAAAAGAAATAAATATTCAGAATGTATAATATATGTGTATAATGTATAATAATATTTATAATTTATAATATTTTTTTTATGTGCCAAGAAAAGCATTGTAGCGACATTTGGTTGTTACTCCTTTGCTTTTCATAAATTATACAAACACACCTGTATATTATGGCTCAGTTGTTAAGGTGGCAGTTACATGCCATATTTTTGCAAGGCAAATGAAAAACAGATGTTTAGCACCAAACACAGATTTCCTGTTTCCAGTCAAAACCAAAGACAATAACCTGCCTGTCTGTCTAAAGTGACCAATAAAGGTCATGTCCTCATAAATGCATAATATGCACTGTATCAAATAACCAGACAAATTGGAACAGGAAAACATTAGAAAATTCCAGAAAGCTGGATCTTAAAATGTTGTCAGTTACAATCCCCTGTGCAATTTCTTCAGTATCCTGTGGGCAAAGTGTCTTCCGATTCTCCAGAGGTGTCAGGGCCTCTCCATTCACCCAAAAACAACTTTCTTAGGTGTTAAGCACAGGATAAATTTCCCCTTTACCATTTTCTAAAGGAGTCTCTGTCTCCAGCTGGCAAGTGGGCAACAGAATGCGGATGGCAGCTCTGCTTATTTGCACTTCACTGCTGACACCCTAAAATTCGGGCCAAAATACGTTTATTTGGCTTCTACAGCCCACCAATAAATCTCACACAGATGTTCGCTTGATAAACGCTCTCTGTGTTTGAATTACTTTTGTACTAGTGTAATTACTTCTGTATAAAGGTAAAAGGTGGGAGAGCCATTCAACATTTTAACAAAGTGTTTATTTTAATTTACTTTAACTATATTTTTTAGTGCAGTGATGGATCTGTTTTTTTTCTGCTTCTTCCTATAAGAGGCAGTTTTAACGTGACAAAATATTACATTGCACATTCCAGTTATTATTGTCAAACCATATTTTTCATAGGGATTTTAGCTTGACATCAACATAAACTGCACTAATAATAATCAAACATGGCAATTCCTAATGTATTTTACATTTTAATGTTTTGATGGCAGTTTTTTTTATGAATTTGGACACACGCTACCCCTAGAACTGCTTTCCAGAAATTAGTTTCAATGCCTCCTAAACTGTTTTCTCTCTTATACAATATTTAGTGTTAAAAAAATCAACTTTGTTAATTGCATGGTTCATGTAAATAAACAGATTACCACTTTATGTAAAAGGGTAGCTGTTTTGGTTTACTAATAAATTGAAGGTGTCTTGGCAAGCAGTTTTAAAGTTCTGCCAACTGCATAAATGTTCACATTTTAGCATCATCTAGCATCTGCGTTGCTCTCTAGTTCCCAAACTGTTCATTAAGCTAACTGGCACCATTCTGAGTGTGATCAGAAATATGTAGAAAATATGATGTGCTGATACCTGAGCCGTGGTCCAGGTTTATTCATTTAGGTGTTTGGACTCCATCACCCACAGAGACAGTTTGTTAGCTTCATATCAATGGAGCATGCAACACTAAACCTGGGAAACTCTGAGAATGGTTAGATTTTTCGAGAATATGATATGTGTACAGATGGTGGTGAGCTTCAGTGGTTGGTGGTCGGTTCGAGCTGTTACTGTACAGTAAGGGGAATAAAACATTGGAAGCAGCTGTCTGCTGCCTGTGTATGCTGGGAAGAATTCCTGAGATTCTCCTGTACTGGCCGCCTGTGTTGTGTGGCATGAGCGCAGGCTGTACTGGCAGACCATGAATAGGGTGAGTTGGATTTCAAATATCTGTTGATGAAAGGGCTAAAACTGAACCCATGACACAGCCACAAAGACCTGCTTTCAGAGAAAAAGAAAGAAATGACAAAAAGTGTATGACTATAGAGAAAGAGTGTGTGAGGGGAGAGATGAAAACAAACAGAATGATTGATTTACTTTTTATGAAGGTATTGTTTCATCAAAACAATACAAATGTTCACGCCCTTTAAATGTCTTTACGTATATAGAGAATTTATTGTTTGATCTTCAACCTAGATTTAACCTTAAAATTTGAAAAATATTGTACTGCATCAGTAATGCACACAAAAATTACTGACCCATGTTATTCCAAACTTGTATGGCTTTAATGTCTTCTATCTCAATATAGAATGAATGTACTGTCACAGATTGTTGATGATGTCTCATGAGAAAACAAATATCCACTTATAGACAAATACATAAACTAGTTATTTAGTAAACAAAGTGCAAGTGTACATGGTTGAAAATGTACCCGGCTATAGCTGAAACTGCAGTCAAATACTTGTAAGATCCACTTAACAGGTGTTAGATAATGTTTCAGCAACAGGGAGGAAGATATATATGAGTAGATGTACAATGCATTTAGGCTGATCAAATCTGGTCACGGAACAATCATCTTTTCTAGAGCGATATGGCAACCCACAGCTTTACAAGGTCAGAATGTACAAAGACTGCAGGCAAAATAATGCCTTTACAAACAAGATTTTTACATTCCCCTAAAGAAAATCTGGTTCTAGTCTCCATGGTGCTGGATATGCATCATTGCAAATGTGCTGTGAATGCTAAGTTGTTCTAAACAGTTGATAGCACATTGACAGCTGGTTGCTGGGCTATTATGATTGGTTGTTAAGTGGTTTACTGGCACAATTCAAAAGGGCCCAGCCTCAAGTAATTATCTGATCTGTCTTAAATTGTTTATTCAAGTTTATGTGACGTTTTTACCTGTGTTATAATCCAACAATAATCCAGTTTTTAATTAACTAGTGAATAAAACTTTAAACAGTTGCTCCTGTAACATCAGACTTTTTCATTTAAACCTTTGGTTTAAACCATGAGTTATTCTTGTAAATTTTAAACAATTCTTTCTCCAGTACCAGATGTGTACAGAAAACATGACTTAACTTTAAATTTTGCATATGTCTGTAACGATAGGCCAGCAGGGGGAGCCCAAGTTTCCAGGTCTGTCTCTGGGCTCCCTCTGCTTCCTGGTTCGTGACTTCCTGTTTGCTAGGTATAAAAGCTCAGGCTAGCAAACAGGAAGTCACGATGTGTTGTATTGCCTCTGTCTTTGTGTTTGCTTTCTTCGTGGTTTTTGTTCTCTTCGTGGATTTGTGTACTCTTTGTGGTTTTTTGGATTACTTGTTGGTTTTTGGATTACTTGTTGGTTTTTGGATTTCTTATGGTTTTTGGACTTTGGACTCACTCTTGGATTTTGATGTTTGCTGCCTGCCCTGACCTTTGCCCGTATTTTGGATTGTTGTGTTTGGATTGCCCTTTTGGATTACCTGTCTGTCTGTTATTATGCCTCGTGTAAATAAAACCAGTAAGAAAACCCAGCGTTTGGGTCCGCCTCCCATCTCTAAGCATACGCAATTCGTGACAATGTCATATATATGTGGCTTATTTTAGAGAATCAAAAATATACCAATATACCAGAATCAAAAATATATCATTTGGGAGTTTCCTCCCAAATGAAAAAACAAACAGACTCAGAACTCTTGACAGATCATGTTACAGGCAATATAATTTCAACATGGTTTAATTATACAAAGACTGTAAAATTCTAACCTGTCTGGTGTGGAAAGATAAGTTATATAGAAGAAAGTAATCAAATGATGCACTTTAAATGCTCATCACTAGAAAAATATATTGTGACAGAAGTTTATTGGCTAAGACATATAAAACATTTCACACTTGATATGAAGATATCATAGGATAAATGAAAAATATTAATACAAATTGTAGGTTTAAAGTGTATGTATGTTTGCATGTGTATGCTATTTTCCCAGGCTGGTTTATTGTCAAACAACAACAAAAACCTGTTTACCAGCATCTATAACACAGCATCCTGCCATGCAAATGCAACAAATTTACTAAATTTAACTTACTAAAATAAACAATACATTATTTATTATTTGCAGTTTTCTATACAATTTCACAAGAATATAGATGGCCCTGTTTACACCATTGCTATAAACCAAATGCTTTTTCTGTTTCTGTCTTCCAGTATCTCATATAAAAAAAGGCACAATAAGCAGTAGTGTAGGGGTATAATTGTGTTTTGAGGGCAGCAGCTGTACCTCCACTATGAACATCAGTGCAAAAAACACATTCATGGCACTCAAGAGTCCCAGAACTCTTCATCTTTCCCAGCAAACTAGACAGAGAGACAGACATACATACACGCACACACCCAGCAGATGGGCTGGTTGGGGATCACAGTCCAGCTACCCATGTAATCAGACTGATGATTCAGCAAACACAACACGACGTTTCTGCTTCTAGGGGCAAAAACACACAGAGAAAAAGGAAAGATTCCTCTTGCAGGCGCTTTCATCAGTGGGTCATTAGGCTGCTGGAGCTCAAGGTGCTTGGAGATCACATTTTTTTATTCATGCTAAAACTGTCCTCCTGGGACGCTCCACAAATCTATCTTTGTATATTTCAAACATTTCTATTGTGGCTTGCAATACAGAAATGAAACAGAGGCTGTGCATTGTAAGACGTTTACCATGCCTAAAAGTTTATGTAATGTATTTGTTAAGGGATGTGGTTGGTTGCCTGGGTGTTGCTGTGCAGTTTTTAGGGTGTTATGGAGGTTACTAGGGTAATGCTGTGCAGTTGCCATGGTGTTAAGGGTGGTTGCTAGGATAATGCTGGTGGTTGCTCAGGTGTACCTTTGTGGTGTTGTGAGTAGTTGCTAGGGCATTGTTATAGCACAGCCACTTGGCAAATATGTTTGTTTACTCACTACAGAAAGGAATTAAATCTGTTTTCTCTGAAACAAGCTGTTAGTGTTTTGTTGTAGCTGTAAATATCAATCAATTACAGAATAGAATCAGAATCAGTTTGTCAGTGTATATTTCAGGGGTTTCAACTAATCCCAAAAATGCTTTTTAGCTCAGTAATGCAACACCTGCATTAAACTCTCTAAACTTTAGCCTGCTGATGTTATCAATTATTGCTTAAGCAAAAAAAGGTTGAAGCCTTTAAGAAGAAGCTCAGCCATCTGAGAGAAAAGCTTGATTTGCTTTGACGTCTGAACTTAATGACTTCACTGATTGGGAAGCCCCTGCAAAATTACCCAGTACCTTTCTGATAAAGGCACTACGTCCTGAAAAAGAGCACCTATGTTCACACACACACACACACACACACACACACACACACACACACACACACACACACACACACACAGTCTAAGAATGATCAAAGGTGCCTGTGGACACTGATGAAAATCAGAGTGGATTACCAACAGATAAAACCACAGAAAATAAAAGCACTCAACCCGTACCCCACTGTGACAGAGGGGGGCTTTTATTACCGATTTTGAATTCCTTCAATCTAACATGAAAATATATTTTGAGTACATTTATACACAAGTACACATTCACAGAACATGAAAAACACCAAACAACCAGACAGGACTATTATTTATGACTTCATTTTTGGAGAAACATTTTTATATACCTGTAGTGTTCAACTGTGATCTTAAGTTGATTCTTGTTCCCAGTTGTCTCATTAGAATGAAACATTTAGAAAGCATTGAAAACCTACCATGTGTAAACATTAAACATTGGATGTTTGTGAACAGCCTACAGCATGTGTGTTACTGTTACATACTGTTGCCAAGCTTCAGTTTGCTCAGTTGCTGTGGCCCAGTAAACAATCTGTTCATTTCTCTCTTTTGCAATGCCATTAGACAGTTGTGTCACACAAAGACAATCTTGATAACAGCGGTTATTTGCTCTCAAGAAACACAAGCTAAATTTGTCATTGTGAGTCTCAGAAACTCTAGTGAGGAATCCCTGCTCTTTTTAGTAGACATCTATGTGGAACAAATGTGTGGCATTTCTGGCTATATTTACTCATAATTATACCTTTCTGTCAGGCTGATTATTATAAATTGCCTACAATTCAGTAACAGTAAATCCCCAGTACAAGTTAAGGTATTAATTATTAAATGTCATCTTAATTCAATTGTAATATGTTATTAAAAATGGTGTAAAGAGCTCTTTATTGTATTATCTACTTTAAACTACTTAAGTCCATTTTTACTTATTTATTATTGTTTTTTAATGGACTGCAGTCCTTTTCTCACACTTTTGGAAACAGTTTAGTGTGAAGCTTTACTGTTTAATGTCTTTCTTATTAGCTTTAAGATGTGGTATGGTCAAGCGTAACATGTTTACTCTATTAGTGTATTAAAAGTGGAAATAAAAGTGCTCTAATAAAAATAATATTTTGAAAATAATGAAATCATCTGATTAAATTCTTTACTATGTTCGCTAAATGCCATTTAAAGAACATATATAGTAAATGTTCACCTATTGTGTCCGCCCTCTAATCTCAGTTATACTAACAGAGTAGAGACCTAGAGTAGAATCTAACATTATGATGATTTTAATATAGAATTTCAATAAAACTATACAAATGTTAAGCAGCCCTCTCGAGAATGCTCTTGCACTCTGCCATTTGTGAAGGGCTTTAGAATTATTTAGGGTTGTTTTATTCAACCACTAGGAGATCTAATCAACTCCCAACGGGGCCACAAGTTGGCTTAAAATGACTTAATTTAAGACAAAACAAGCAGCAAAATAATGATGAACAACAGATGAACACTAGTGTTCAGCTTTTTTAACAAATATCTTTTCTGTTTTAGGCTTTGTTTTTGAGTTTGAGAAGCACTGCTTGAGGGAGACAATCCCCAATCAGCAGTCTCCAGAGCGGTGGGTAGCTTAGGTAGGGGGATTCGGCAACCCTTAAAAAAAACGGTCAATGACTGTTAAAACAGTGGTATTGCCTTGATACAATTGGAGGTCTGTAACAAAACCAATAGCGGTGTAGGACCAAGGGCAGTTGGGTATCGGTAGTGGTTGGTGCAAACCTGCAGGTGAGTGATGGGACAGAACAGTTCTTCACATTGTAATAGTATCCACCTGCATTTTAGGCCACCAAAACTTGTTAGAGAGTGGTTGGAGAGTGGCAGTAATACCTTGGTGACCTGAGATGAGGGTTGAATATTTGGGACATTCTGGGGGACTCCTCTCTTAGAGCTCCGTCATGATATCCCAGTGTATAGGAGAAACAACAATGTTAGTAGGTAAGAGTTTCTGGAATAGGATCAATCCATTCAGCCTCATGTAACCGGGAGCTTTGGAATTTGGGGATCCAGGTCGATAAGTAACTTTGAAATTGAAACTGGTGAAAATCAATGCCCAGAACCAGAGGAAAGTTATATTCATTAGCAAATCCATAAAATTGCCAGTGGCCCCTGAATCAATCAGAGCTGAGGTTTCAACAGTTATGTCATCAACTGTGGTTACTGGTACTTTTAGATTAAAGGAAGTGCAGTTTGTACTCACCAGGGCATTAGAGGTTAGTAAGGAACAATTCGCACTACAGTGCCCAGTTAAACCACAGTAGATGCACAAATGATTCTTGATGCATCTCTTTCAGCAGGGGCTCAGTCTGGCATGGGCTGCTTGCCTAGGCTCTGACTCAGGTTGCCAGGAGAGACAAGAAGTAGGACGCGGAGCTTCGGTAAGTGGTGTTCTGGATCATAGGAGGTTGTCTAGGCAGACAGACAAGTCGATAAACTGGTCCAAGGATTTGCCCTTGTCCCGGCAGGCCAGCTCTGTCTGGGGGTTGGTATTCAAACCATTACTGTAGGTTAACTTGAGAGGTTCCTCGTTCCATCCAGATTGGGCTATTTGGTGACAGATTTCTTCCCTTGATGTAACCTCAGCAATTTCTCACCATTGTCCCGTCCATCTGTTGAGTGTTGGAACACCTCTCTGAAACATTGTAGAAAGATAAGAAGGAGGGAAAGGCAGAATTGTTAGTGTTCCATACAGCAGTTGCCCAATCCTGGGCCTCACCAGTGAGTAGCGAGCAGACGAGTGGCTGTTCTCTGTGTGGTATAGCGCTGGTTGCTGCTCCACAATTAACGAACATTGCATAATTAATCCCTTACATATCCGTGGAGTGCCATCAAACTTATTGGTGAACACCAAGTGTGGACTGTACCCCGTGGGACCAGGAAGGACAGGAGGGGGAGAGGGAGTCAGAGGGAGTCAGCCCTAACACCTCCAGGTAGGTTTAGAGATGGCAGGGCCTTCACTAGATCCTCCATGTGTGCGGTGAGGTGATCTAGCTGCTGTTGCTGAGCCATTAGCTTGGTAGCCTGTTTGATAAGCTCCGCGCTCAGCTGGTCAAACACAACAGCAAACACAGAGAGTAAACCAGAAACAAAGTCCAAGGGGCAGGCGGAGAACAATCGGTAATGGTAAACAGTCCAGGTAATATCCAAGAGATGCAACACAGGGAAACACTCAGAAATGTTTGACAGGGCACAACGAGACTTCACAAAGAGTCAATATAACAGGTTTATATAGGTAGAGGAAGTCATAGGGACTGGATTTGTGACAGTAATATGCATGGGTGTAGTATGTATATATCCTAGACATACTACATCTGCCATGTTTTCTTTTTCATGTGACCAGTTGACTTATAATGTATCCTTTTAACTTATTACTTTTTCACATACTGATTTTTGCATACTATGTAGTGTAGAAGAAAATGATTTAAGACACAGGGAATATCTTCTGAAAGAAATATGGTGGAAAGTTGAACGGGAAGAAGGAAGACCACTGTGCTCCACTGGTTCTTTTACATGTTCTGACAGACCCTGAAGGTTGGAGCCTCTGGGGCCTATGGATATTTATCAGAGCCTTTCTGCCTGTTGACCAGTCTAGACAAACACCATGCCAGGAGCTTGAAGAAGTGCTGACCAAGTGAATACTTTTCCAAGTTAGAAAAGCCAAACACACACTCAAATATATACACACACTGGCCTGAGAATATGGTGTCTGAGTTATATATTCACACAGCTCCAGAATCCGCTGTCCGAGCTGAGAGTTGTCTTATGCGCAGACACAAACACAGTTTTTCCAGTTCACTTGAAGTGCAGTCAGTTGCAGAATAAATGGTTGGAAAAAGAGAGAGTAAGAGAGAGAGAGATGGGTGTCAGCTACTAAAAGAAAAGGAGAGGTAATGAGTGGAAAGAATCAGCAGTGCACTTTAGAAGTTTTTTTCTTCTTCAGGCAACTGACTCATTTTTTTAATAAAGCAGCAAAAAGATCTCAGAGAAAAGCTTTAGATGACTGTTTGATAGAACATGTCCACTAGAATCAGTTCAGTAGAATCAGAATTTTTTGATTCTTTTACAAAGTATTACTTTAAAACACTATTTTGCCCTGTTTATAGCTGGTACTATGATCTGTCACACAATACAAGTAGTCTTCCTGTTTACACCTTGTAGTACCATGCATGTTAGATATTTCTCATATGACCACTGATAAGATTTCAAGAAAGGGTCCCTCCAGGAGTGCAGGGCTGTCATGGAGGTTCAGGTGATGAAGAGCCTGTGTCAGGGGAAGAAAGAGTAGAATGAAATCAGATCAATTCAATCTTCAGATAAAGAGGCAATGACCCTGGGTTGAGAAGATACCTTGGGAGGGGCAGGACATGATTAGCCACCCCAAAATATTAATTCCCTCACACAATGTTAAAAGCACTGAGGGGTTAATCGCTTCTTATGTCGACCTATAACATTCAGATGCCCCCTTCAGGGCTTCTACCTCTCTATTTTTTCTTTTTTTGTCTACTTCTTCCTCTTTTTTTGTCATTCTTACTGTATCATTTTTTCCTGTCACCTCTGTCCTCCCCTCCTCTGTGCACCCCTCTTATTTCTCACTCCAGACCGGCATCAGAAAATGGAGCAAAGAAGGTACTGTGAAGTGGCAAGCGGTACTGCAGACATTGTCACGTGTAGTATATATAAATACAAACAGCACAGAGCAGAAGTCAATGGGACATAGAAGCATAGAAACCTAACAAGTGTTAGAGATATGTTATCATCTTTTGGTCCTAAACTGTAAATATTTTCAGTTGTTAAAAAACAAATGTGCATCAAAATGACAGTTTGAAGAACATATAATTTTAAAGCAAGAAATTTACTTTTAGTAATTCACATAAAAACTTTTTTGTTTTTAGTTATTTCATAAAAACTGATTTTTAATATATTAAATTTTGAGAGTCCAAAATATGCTAATAAAGTGAATTGGTCTTTAAAGGTAACTGCACCCGTCCCACGTGTAAAGCTTTTTATATCCAATAGCTTTTCTCCTGCAATTCAGCCTTACCATAGATAAGCTCTACAATCACTGTCTTTACCATATCCTCTCACTCCCTCTCTTTTATTCATACAGTCTCTCTCCACATATTCAGTTTTATTAAATATTCTTGATAATGATCTAGTCTGGATTTATGGCACAATCAGGGCGAGTTTAACAATGCTCATCTGTGCCATCAGACAGGCAGAGGAAATCCACAACTGTGACTTCATCACAACCTGTTCCTTTGTGCCACCCAGAGACACATCAACAGAAATATGGAAAATGATGATATCTCCCCTAGCATGACCACCGTGAGCATTTTTTTAATATCCTGCATCTTTGCTTTTATGTTAAGTGAATATTTGTGCTAACAGCTAATGACATCATAAGGAATTGTTTTGCAAAAGGTTCGTGTATTCCTTTAAAAACACACTTGACACAAGCATGTGAACAAACGCATCTAGGTACATAAACTCGACTGCACACATTTTTTATTTTGCAGCGTGTAAGTGGTGGCAGTAGGAGAAACAGTTTCAAGGAATAAAACAAACAAAAGTTATTATTGTATGTAGTATTCTAAAGACCTGTAGTGAAAGATGTAAAATGGTAAAGTATCTTCTGAGCAGAGATGTTTGTTTGTTTTCCACAGAGAGCACAATCATTTCTCTCAGGGTCCTGTTGAGACATCCTGCAGTGCACTGAACCAAGAACACAAAAGAAACAGCCATTTGGCAGACTGCTGTTGTATTGTTTATGTAAATCATCTGATGAATTATTCTACAAATGTAATTTTACAACCTGTTTAAAGATTCTTTTTTGTCATTTGTATTTTAATGTATTTTAATATCAATAATCAGTTTCTAATGCCTAAATTAATACTTAATTTAACACATACTAATGATTATTGGATACATTGACTATTCATGAACTAACTAATTAAAAGCTATCCTTAACTATGACTGGAGGATGGATATGGATTCATGCATGGATAACAGTGGCCTTAACTAGATGTAAATACATATTTTACCTTACGTGTATTTACAAAGGTTCTTAAAAAGCTTCAAAAGCCTATTATTATAATAATATTTAAATATTAGGTCAAACATCAAATTACTTTTTATTGCTTATTTTCTTATTGTCTTCAATAATCATTGGTATGTGTTGATTTAGGTATTAATTTAGGTATTAGTATATTACTATTCATATACCCTTATTATAAAATAATTATTATATTTATTATAGTTATTGTCAGTACAAATTTTGATGTATTCAAACAATTTTAATTAGTCTGTGGAAAGTCTGCATTCAGCTAGATTAACATGGCATTTAACATAAGATAAATTGATATACAGTGCTGCTTAAAAGTTTGTGAACCCTCCAGACATGGTTAGGTTTTGTGTAAAAAAAAAATAGAATAACCTAATCAAATGTACATCCAAATCCCAATTTGTGAAGCAGACTTGCTAATGATAGACAAACAAAAAAAGAGGATATATTGTCATT